>PVKM010000439.1:28102-108391 GCA_004027735.1 Carollia perspicillata
GGAACCAGCGGCAGGAACAGTGTGCTGACCGAACGCTTCATGGGCCTGTCAGTGGTTTCCTAACAAATGGCTTCATTGACTCTCTCTCCTCCGGGTCAGCTGCTGCAGGTCCACTCGAGACTGCTACGGGCTGAGCTCCTGAGCTCTCTTTCCTGTTCTGGAAAATGACACTGAAACCTTAATGAGCCTGGAGGAAGCCAACTAGACAGGAAATAAACCCACTTGGGTGCGTGCGCTTATGGAAGTTTTGGAAGACCATCTGTCCCTTGGGAAGATGCTTGTTTTGTTGATACAATAGTGGCCAGCTATTCTTCAGTCTCCCATTATTGTAGGAGGCAGGTGGAGATTGATTTGGAAATGAACTTAAGCTAAGAGGACAGATAGGGCGTGGCTCTGAGAGGCGGCTTGGACAAGGGCTGGTGGTGAGGTAAGAGGAGCTTTGGTCAGGATTTCCTGGGGCAAGGGCAGAGTTGATGAACCATATTTTTAGATGGTATTGATATTTTTAGTGAAAGTCCAACAGTGTCTCCATTTTGGGAGGGGTTTGGGGAGGTGGAGGGAGAAGGGATGATTTCCTGAAGTTAGTCATTTCCTCTGCGCTGGTTTAGAGATTTGGCTGGGCTCCTGTGTCACGGGAAGTGCCTGGTGATGGTAAACAGTTCTGACATAATGGGAACTTGCACTGTTGGTGTGTCAGAGCACACATATTCCTTCCTGGCCCCTTGGCCAGGTGAGTGGGGGAGGCTTCCTGTTTTCAGCTCTAGGAGGGCCTTTCAACTTCCGAGAGCCGCTCTGGAGAATAAATCACAAGGGCTGCTGGGGTGAGCAGCCAGGGCCACAGATACCGGAAAGTGATTTGGCGGTAAGAATCGTTGGAAGTGCCCTGGCAGCTCCTGGAGCTGCTGAGTCATCGTGCCCTCCCCAAGGCGTACATGGAAGCCAAGTGGGTTTGGTTCCAATATCATAAAGCAATCTTCATCTGAAACTTGCTCATTAGCCAGAGATGCCCTCAGTGCCTGGGTCTCATCCATTCCTAAGTTCCTTCAGCAGGGCCTACTCATTTCGCCTTTGAAATCTCTGCTGAATCTGGTTCCTGCACTCTGCCTCTGTGACACCGGCGACCTCCGTCAGCTCTTGTGTGAATTCGTGAATCACCTGCTCTCCCTGACCCACGATTCCTTCCCTGTGGTTCCTCCTCCCCACTCCTGGTGGGTGCTGCCCTGGAAAACACACAGCGACTTTGTCACCATTCCCCTTCTGCCCTGGCCACAGTAGACACTGCGAATTGGCCATGGCACTTTAACTGCTAGGCCTGGACATGGGGAACCACAGCCTTTCCTAACATTGTCCTTCAAGCTTTCATGACCCATCAATTGGAACTGGCATTGGACCATCAATTGGACCAGTCAATTGGCCATCTTAGCGCTCATGTTATCTTCCTAAAAACCAAATTCGATTTTGTCTCTTCCCTGATGCGAAACTCCTTCTGTCTCCCTTGTGCCTTCAAATCGAATTCGAAGTCCTTGGCCGGGTACACAGGTCCCTGGCTGTGCGGCTTTGTCTTCTCGCCTCGGCTCCGCTGCCTTGCCCGGACCCTGTCTACGGGGCCCAGGAGACTTCTTGCTCTTTCCCAAACACGCTTTGCCTTTGCAGGAGTCGTGGCCTTGCACGGGGTGCTCTTGCTTTCTAGACTTTCCTTCCTCTTCACACCATTCTGCAGACTCCTGGTGGCGTTTTCGAATCCTCAATATTCCTCTTCAGTTAGGTTGCCATGATTCTACTTGGAAAAGTTAGTGCCCCTCCTCTGTGTTCTCAGAGGCTTCTGTTCTTATCTCTATTAAAACACTCGTTAATGTGACATAGAAAATTGTATGTATGTTATAATATGTTGTGGTTACAGCCAGAGATTTTCTTACTCATTCAACACATTTATAGGTTGCCTGTTATGTGTTGTGTTTGTAGCAGGTAAACTAATACACAGAATGGACATTTATTTCATGAATAAAGAAATGGTATTTCTTTGTTAATGGAAGCTGCTTTTAGTCCTCATATCTCTAGTGCAGCTTCCTGTAAATCCCAGGAGTCTGTGACCAGGACTTAAATCTTTCCTCAAGTCCTATAGAGATTTGTGAAAGTAAGTATTTTTAAAACTTATTTTTACAATAGCAACCAGATAAATAATTTTCGATGAGTGTATCTATGGTTACATAATTTTAGTCATATTTCCCTCCCTGCCTTTTTTTGTTTGCCTTTTCCTCTCCACTCTGTTGTATACATTAGTACCTCTATGGTGACCAATCTTCCCCGTTTCCTTCCAACACTCCCAATTTTTGCAGTAAAAAGCCCACATTTTGGAAAATCCCTTAGCCTTAAGCAAACTGATATGGTTAGTTATCCTGCCTCTCCATACCCCTATTTTTTTCTCTAAGTAATCAATTTTTAAAATCGCATGTGTGTCTTTCATATTTTTCTTTGTATTAATAAAATACAGCTTTTATCATTGCCATTGTTGTTTTATTAAATGAGGTCACACTATGTTTTGTTATATTATGTATTCTTATACTATTTTACATTATAATACACTTTTAATTATTCTGACTTGCCCACTAACAAAACCTCGAAGAAAATTGAGTCAACTGGTGTAGTTCTGGTTCATTGTTCTTCATACTCCAGGTTGTGAATATTCATAATATTTTGGCTGTTAACTTACTGATGGATATTTACTTTGTTTCTAGTATTTTTTGCTACTTTGAACAATGATGCTAATATACACACACATAAATGTCTTCATGCATTGATGCTTTTATTTCTATGAGATAAAGTTTCAAGAGTGGAATTGCTGAGTTGAATAGTAAATGTAATTTCAATTTTTATAATTATTGCTAAATTGCTCTCCTAAACAGCTATAAAACATCACATTTCTGCCATCATATATAAGAATACCCTTTTCATTGCATCCCCACCGGCCCACCATCACTTGGTGAGATAATTCTTACTAATTTGTCCATCTGATGGTTGTGAAATGGCATCTCATTGTTACTTTAATTTGCATTTTCCTGACTCCTAGTAAATTTGAGCATTTAAAAAATGCATTTGACCATTTAGATGTGTTCCGCAGTGATTTGTCCATCTGTATCTTTTACCTATTGGATTCTTTGACTTATCCTTGACAATTTTAAGAGGATTTTATATGTCACAGATACAAACTCTTTTAAAATCTGATACATTTATTTTTAGCTCTGATATTTGCCTGTGATTTTCTGTGTCGGATTTCTGCCATACAAACATTTTTTTATTTTTTGTATTTAAATATGTCAATCCTTTCTTATCTGCTTCTGAACTCCTAATCTTGTTTAAGAACTTCTTCTCAATCCATAGATTGTATATATATGTAATATCTTACCTTTTCCTGAAATATTGTTGTTTTATTTTTTACATTAAAGTCCACCATTTTTATCTTGTATAGTTTGACTGGCTCGTGGCTGATTCTTCAATGGTCTCTGATTTCCGGTCTGATTGATCGAGTTGATCCCAGCAGTTTTAGACTTACCTATTCACTGGGAGAAGGGTTGGATGTTTTCTCAGGTATGCAGAGCCCCAGGTGAGTCTCTCTGCTCA
Source organism: Carollia perspicillata (assembly GCA_004027735.1). Taxonomy (NCBI): domain Eukaryota; kingdom Metazoa; phylum Chordata; class Mammalia; order Chiroptera; family Phyllostomidae; genus Carollia; species Carollia perspicillata. The sequence goes on from PVKM010000439.1 coordinate 31,721, forward strand.
AGCCCCCTCTCCCCTCTTGCCCACTCCCACACACCTCTCACTGAGTAGCAGACCCAATGCTAATATCCATCAAGTTCTCTCAACAGTGCAAATAACTCTACTCCAGGTTATTAAATCACTTTTTTTGCCAACACAACCACAATATTTTCGGGACACAAATTGTGGTGTATTAATGATTTTTGAATTTGGGCCACTTAATTTCCATCTTTCCTTGTGGGTTTTTTTTTAAAAACAGTATTCTGATTTTCCTCTGGGAAATAGCTCCTTTACCCACTCTCAGTCAGGTGAGAGTAGAGCTGACCCCATCCCCAGATAAGGGGGTGGAACAAGGGCACTTCCCTGAGCCATTCAATGACACTGCAGCCATCACAATAGCTCAAGAAAGTCCCCTATGCACAGCCAATGAGACAGAAAAGGGTATTTTGCCAGGGCTTCTGGGAAAGAAAAGTTTTTACCTTCTCTTTTTCCTGCTGGTAGTACACAGAGAATGGTACAGTCCTGGGACAGGCTGTCAGCTCCCCTGGTACCAGCCAGTCTGATCACAGAGCCAAGGAAGTGGGGCCACAAAATGAAGGTGAGAAGCTGGGTCGTGGTCCCATTGTCTGAGTGCTGGACTGCGCTGTGTAGACATGGATCCTTTCAGTGGTTTAATTACACGAACCAGCAAACTTTCCTTTAAAAAGAGTTATTTTAGATTAGTTTTTCCACCTCTCATAACAAAGTTTTAATACATAAGGCCTTTCTTCTCAGACTCAATGGGGCTTCTGAAAGAACTCTCCATATCATATCCTCAATGATCATACTTGAGGGGAGGGTGTCTCAGCTTCACCATAAGCCACATCCATCATAGGGACCGAGACAATTCAGACACATCAGTGAACTGCCAATTTATATATATTTCTCTAGGTCTCCTTTTGAGGTAGGAAATACTTAGAACCAGCATCCGATGGAGCTGCTGTCCAGTTTTATTTGTAATATTTTTGTGGGTCCAGTATTGAACCATTCTTATTTCTGCCTCACTGGAACATCATAGTTTCTCTTGTTATTTATTTATCTTTTTTTTTTTTTTTTAGACAACAGGGGATGCGGCTAGAAATTGAGGGCAGCAGATGAGATTTTTGTGATTTGGTGACCTTACTCTCCATTGCCAGACATAATCTTCCTTTTGTGAGGACCATTTAGCCGAGAAAGAATTAATACTTACACCACTTCATGAACAAATTGCCTCATTCAGGAAGGAAAAAAAAATTCTCCCAGAAAATTGGATGTCAGTGGATTATTGCCCCTCAGATCCAGGGATTAGCGTGTGTGGGGAGGGCATCCAAGTGGAAAAATGTACTCTCAGTGTGTCTGCGGGCAGTGCCCGCTCTCCTGAATCCCCTCCATTAGGGGTCTCTTTATCGCAAGCATCACGTGATGTGGGTCTTGCTGCCTCCTTCACTTAAGCCTGTTATGGAATGTTTTTCGAAATATGTGAGAGTGCTTTCAAATTAGGATACACTTGTATCAGCGTTGACTGTATCGGCTCTCTCATTTTTCTCTTTCACTCAAACACTGGCAATGTGAGACTTCTTTGAGATGAGGAGAACCCTTATTTTACAGCCTTATCATAAGAAATAAATTTATTCAGTGAAGATAAATGGGCTTGTAAACTATACAAACATACATTTTTCTTAGAAAAAGATCCACGACTTATGATACTCATTGAAAAAGACAAATATTAGGATTAGTAAGCCAAGAGTGAAGTTACTAAATATTAAAAAAAGGTAAAGAAAAGAAAAGAAGAACTTTGAGGTACAAGTGCCCATTTTCCTTGATCATTTCAATAGCCCTGGATGCCTTATAGAGAACTTTCAAATGTATTCTTCATTACTAATGGCATTTTAATGAAAGGGGGTATTTTTTATTTAACAGTCCATCTATGTCTCCTGCATGCTTTTTATCTTCCGTCATGAAAGTCTGACAAGTTTTCACACAGTGACTCATAAAATAATAGTCCTGATGGATATTTTAGGACCTTGGATTTTTTTCTCGTAAGATTGTTGATCTAAACATCTTAAGAACATCAGCCAGAGGACATGTCTGCTGGTAAGAAAATAGATGGGGGCGGGGGTGTCATTACAACCTCCAGACGGAGCTAGAGCTATTGATCATTGGGCCCCTGGACATTTCAATCAGAGCCAAGAGCTCAGAGTCATCTCGGTTGTTTGAAAGCTACAATCAAGGTGGCTGATATGACCCTATAATGCCAGGCAACTGCTGGCCTTGAGCATAAAGATGAAACAAAAGGAGAACGGGGCTTCTCTGTGAGGGTAGCCAAGGAAAGGATTTGGATGAACCAAGAGCAGGGCAAGGACCTAGGTCTGAGCAGGAAATGTGTAACCTGTTTTCTAAATAAAATTATTTTTTTCCAAAGATGCCTATAATATGCTACATATATGTGCCATCTATGAGTGGTCTCTCAGATGCAGTGTCCTCCGAATCAAGGAGGTTCTCTGGAAAAACCAGTGGCTATTGGATATTGGCACCAGGATTGCCTGCCAGCCACACACCAGTGGCCCCCGCCCAGGGTCTCACAGGGCACGCTGCCCTGTGGAGGAATGGTATGTTCCCAGCTCCCTGGCATCTGAGTTGGAGCAGGGATAGATCTCACCGGCAAGCAGAAACAAAAGTGAAAATAAAGTGTGAGGAACCAAAAGGAAGTGGCAGAATGCGTGGCAGGTGTTGTTAGGTTCGTCTAGCAAAGCCCGTGTGCCAAGCACATGATTGATGACATTAGCAAGAGGTTAATAGTTCTGGATGGTACTTTTTAAAAATAAGCATGAGACCAATGCTATGGCCACAGCAGGAATGGCCAAATGAAGCAAGTGGAATTTTCAAAACAAATAGCATGTCATCTGCTCACGTGACACCAATGTGAAGCCAATGGAAGGCAAGAGTACTCAGAGGTCCCTGTGATGGCTGGGGAGAGAAGGATCCTTTGCTTGCTGACTCCCTTGAAGGTTGTAGGTTTTGAGTGACAAGCAGGTTACCATGTATTCTGCAGGAGGCAAAGATATGCTTAGTTTACATAGTGAATATTTTGGTCTTAATTCATACCATGAGCAATGGCTGAGCCCAGGTACATTGTGTGCCCATTGCAGATGATTTATGTGGGTTTCATGCACTTGGACTTCAGTGTTATTCACACGATTATCAGTAAAGAACTAAGGCCAGAACAGTGTTGAATGTGAACAGGTTGACAGGGGGCCAATAGGCAACTAACTGTACAGGCTAAATTTAGGTGAGGAGGGGATAACATTGAGTCTTTTTTTTCACATTAGGGATGAGAACAAATTCATAAGCAGATTTTACACTTTTCCTCTCCTTTTCGCAAACAAACTGCCAACCTGTTAATCAACTCCCTGACGGCAGACAAATGTCTCTGGGAAACATGTGCCAGATATCAATTGTTATTGGCTGAAACTCAATAGGATGAAATGAATTGATGCTGCCGTTCTACTCTGCGCAATGCAATCGCTGATCAATAGTGAGTAATTGGACATCACTCTGGGAAGAGGAGAATGCTGAAATGGGAATATTGCAATGAGTTATGGCGCATATTAATCACTGTCTAACCGTTTCATCAATGTAATTTCCTTCCAAAAACCTGCTACGGCATCTCACTATACGGTGAGAGGGCATCCCATTTTCCCCACAAGTATTAATTTGAAAGTTAAAGCTGCATGACTCGAGAAATCATGGTTTTGTGCCCCTCACACTTAATTTGGTGTGAGCGTCACTATGTCAAGTTATAATTAGGCACCGAGTGGGGTAAACCATGCTATGTACCCAAGGGAGAATGACAAAGTGGGAATGAGCTAAACAACAGAGCTAAATCGTCTGGAATGTGTCTTTCCTCCCAGAGTAGCATTTGTTTTAGCTCTTGTTCTTCTTCTCACACCTAAGAAATTGCCAAGGGACCAGCAGGAAGAGAAAAAAAGATCTGTTTTTCAAGAGTCAGGCCCCAGAAAAAGTTAAACTGTTTGGATGATAATGAAAACCCTCAGTAGCTTTCCCTTTTAAGATTCAGCTTGCTGCAGAAGCATGTTTGACTGTGGGGGATGGTGGGAGATCTGGGGGTTGATATCACCCACGCAGGGTGTGGTTATGGATTGGCTTGTTGAATGTGGCGGGTCTTGCAGCATAATCGCCACCGTACACATGCTGCTCCGTCATTCTCTTATTCCACATTTAGGGAACAGGGTTTTCCTGAGCCTGAGGTTTTAATGACAATTCTCATTATGGTTCTCTAGCTACTGGCCAGCTCCTTCCTTCAAAAAAAAAAACATTTCTCTGGCTGGGGTTAGGAGGACTGGGGGCTGGTAAATGCAGACAACTGTACTTGAATAGCAATAAAATAATTTTTAAAAGTTTTTAAAAATTTTTTCTCTATTCTTTTCCAGGTATTTTTGAAATAAAATTAACTTTCCATTAACAAGAGGAAAGTCTGAAAATAACTAAGATTGGATTTTTCTTGAGTTGAATCCCACTGAAGTTCTTTTGGGGGGAAAAAAAAAACACTGATACCTTGGAAACCACCAAGTCCGGGACTCCAGGAAGTGGACTTACCAGGGGAGACAGTGTTGAAAAAAAGAAAATGACAGGGGACCTAAGAAGGCGGCAGAACACACACAGCGGAGGAAGGAAGGCTGTCCTTCTGTGTTAAACCCAGGCCCACTGGGAACAGACCCTGAACTAGTGATGTGGTTTCTTAATCAACACTCTCCCAATTAGTTGACACTCAGCAAATTAAGGAAACAGTATAAGGGGAGAGGGGACAAGGCTGAGCCTCCAAGGGCTCATCTGCAATGGCTTCTTACAGCTTCTTAGCCAAGAAATGGCAGCAGCAGGTTGTAACTCGAGTCATTTTCCAGAATCTGTTTTGGGGTCTCTTTGGCAATTTTCCCTCGCAGCTTTTTAAGCCACGTGATCCACCCCAACTCTTTTCTTGCAAAAATCATTTGGGAATGGTTGGAACAGGATGACGGCCTGTTCACCTGGATCCAGCCCAGCCAAGCGGTTGATTGGGAGCTCAGATGTTTGCCCAGGTTTGAAATTCTAGTTGGAAGCCCTTGGGTTTGTCAGCCTATCAGGAAATATTCCAAGGCCAGGCTTCAAAGCGAAATTCTCTAAACTTGTTTTTTGACAGGGGGCCAGAGGTGTGGCAAGAAGAGCCAGATGTATCTTGAGAGTTTAGGATTTCCTCCGACAGAACTGACTCTTAGTTCTTACAGAAATGAAAGAGAGAAATATTCAGATGCCTATATAGGAATATAATGATGTTTCACGTGTGTATAACAATTATTTTCACTGTTAAAAGCATTTTCATTTCTTATGAGATAGTAACGTTGTGATGCATGCATTACAGGTATTTTGGGCTCCAATTTATACGTAACAAAATTAGACTGAGGTAATTACTTTCTCAAGACAAATAGCTTTAAAAGATGAAACCATAAGTGAGATTTTTTTGCCCTAAGTCCTTGTGTTTCCTCATTTTTTCTTGCTACTTCAACATAAATTTTATACTAAATTGACAAAGGAAGGTCAATGGAGAATGTAAGTATACGTTTAAAGGGTTATTTTTTTTTTAAGAATTTTAAAAAGCCTTCTTAGTTTTTCAAACCAAAAAACACTCTGAGAGTGATTATCTGGTCATATCTCCTCCACCCCCAAGTGTTAGCCAGGACCTTTTAATCATTCAAGACAGCTAAGAAACCTATTTTTAAACACCCCAAGAGAAAGAGATTCTTCAGCCCTCGTGGGTAATTTTTCCTGATGTTTAAGCTTTCTCAAAGTCAGGGAAATCTTTCTTGTGTCCTAAGTCCCTGGTGCTGGAACTTGAACCGGTTTCCTTCAGGTCAGCGTTCGGTGGAGTCACTGAACAGCTGGCTGTGAGCCTCAGCATGCACGAATGTTTCAAAGAGAAGGCAAGGGCTGCGAAATGCCTCCTCCGCCTCCTCTTTCACAGGTCCCACTATTTCTCATAGGTCTCATTTTCCAGGCTTTTAATCGTCTCTCCACCTTCTCCCACATAACTCCAAGTCTCTGCTGAGATACTGGGTGGGGAGAGTAGGGAGGCTTTGTTCGTGGTGTGAGGGTTCTGCCTGCCGAGGGGTGGAAACCACCAGCCTCCTTAGGATTGGCCAGCACCCATTCCCCACAATGAATACTGATGATGTCCCCAGGCCTGGCACTCAGAAATCTAACATCTTCAAGGAATTGAATGAATATTTAGTGAATTAAGTGCAAAATTCCTTCTGAAAAACAATAGGATATTTGGCAAAAAGCCTTCTCGAATATCTCTATTTGCACCCAATAGACCCGGTTTGTTGGGCTGGGAAAGTCTCTACAACGATCTCCAAAACTGTCTAAAATGACGCACTGAAATTTGGGGGGATTATTTAACATTTCACATACTTCTTGCATCCTTACCTTAATACAAAATGGACCCACTGAAGCACACGCTTTATATAGCTCCTTGATTTTGCTCCTACATTTTAAACATAGCCACTGATTTAGTAATTCTCATGAAATTCATGTGAATAGGACCAAGATGTCAGCAGTTTTCTATAAAAGAACAAAAACTATGGGATAACTTTGAACTTGAGACCATTTCATGTTCTTGCTGAATTCCTTGAGAAATAGCTACAGGTGTTTCTTGAATGAGGTCAGAGTGTCATATGAAGGATGTGGTGATGGGAATGAATCCTTTAGGGGTAGTTCCTAAGCACTCTTTGCATCTGTTATACATCTAAGTTTGGCCGGTAGGTAGCAGGTCTAGAGGTCTTTAACTGGATGAGGGTGAGAAGTCGTTATTAAACTACCCGTGAGGTTCAAGTTGGCACCTGACAATAAGCTAAAACTTGAAGGCCATTGGCATCGTGTTTGGGATAAGATCATTGAAAAATAAATAAATAGGCTGCCAAAAGTCTAAGATTCCAGCTCACAATGATCCCAGCCCTGTTAACTGGTGGTAATCTTCACCAAAATGCTGCCCCAACCCCAAGCACTTTGATTGATTTAGCCAAATATGATTACTGAAAGCTTTTTGAAAAAGGGAAATAATATGTACCATATAACTTTTTTTTTGTAATGAAAGGTTAATGATAAGGAAGATAAAATGGAGATTTAAAAAATTCTATTAACGAGACCTAGTCCCAAGGTCACCCAAGTGACCCTACTCTAGATAGGAGACAGTTACCTACTTTGTTTATCTGCATCATTAGGACCAAATGACCCTCTTCAAATAGTGTCATCTCATTTCCACTGGCTCTTTGGTTCCTCCCAACGGGTCCCATAGAAGTAAAACCTTGAGGTTTCTAGTAACAACCTGAAATCTTATTCCCAACTCCAGTCCAGGACTAATGGTGGGGAACCAGACTAGGAGAAGCAGGCCTTGCCCATTCTTCCACACTAACTTTTTTTATAACTGATGCTGGAGCCCTGGCTACACCATGTGCTGAACAGAGAGCAAGGCAGTTCTGAACTCAGAGTTCAGGATGGTCCTACATATGGATGTGGCCCACCTGCCATGGAACATAAAATTGAGGGCAGAAACATTGCAGAGACGTATGAGCACAGTCAGAAGAGGGGATTGTCTGCTGCCCCGTGGACAACTGCAAAGGTTCGCAACTCTGGCCAAACATTGGATGACCTGAGAACTTAACAAACATTACTCATGCCTTGACCACACACCCCCGAGATGGTGACTGAGAGTTTTCTGCAGCACAGCTTGGGGTCCACTCCTGGGACAGTCACTATCAAGTGGATTGGAGGGCAGCTCCAGGATTTGGGGGTTGGGTGTAAGGAAAGCCTTCAAGCATTAGGAAATCTCAAGATATATTTAAGTAGAAAAGATATCCATAAACCAGAGAGCAATGTCTTGATCACCTTGACAGTCCCAATGCCCAAGGCACCGTGTAGCACGCAGCAGACACCGTGACTTTTCGTGAGCATTAAGATGCTAAGTCTGGGTCTGGCTGCCCATGTTTCAGTCATGGTCCCAGACTGAAATTGTCCAACAAACTACCACAGTGACTTGGCCAGGTTACTTAACTTTTCCAAGCCTCAGTCTCCTCTTCTTTAAAGGATCTAATAAGAATCCCACAGAGTTGCCCCCCACAGAATTGTAAAAGCAAAAGAAGGCACTCCAGGTGAAGTTCCAGGGACAGGCTGCCTGGCACAAGGTAAGGTCTCAATAACCATGTGCTATTATTACACTGTCTGAACAAATGAACGTATATCGGCTGGGGCCATGCCTTCATTCCTCTGTGGTCCCGACCCCTGCCTCTCTAGGGCAGTATGGGTGGGAATGGCCTTGTCTCCTAAACTCAACAGTCTTCCTATTCTCCAGTTGTCCCTTGCTTTGGGGGAGGTGTCCTTATCTCAAAAGCCTGCTTTACCTGAACCACTTCCGCTTACAGCCATTACTCATGATTTCATCATTTCAGGCTGTATTTGGGTTTTACCTGAATTCACCTGAATTAAAACTCTGCAATGCAGAGACAGGGCAAATAGGTGAGCTTGCTCTGGACCTCACACCTTGGCATGTATGATGCTGGTGGTCAGACTGGGTTTGGAATCCTGACATATGATAATACATCTTCAGTTATTGCTCAGTTCCCATAGCACTGAATTTATTCCAATTGCACTACAGTGATTCAGATAAGTAACTACTGGATATTCCCAGACTACTGGTGGGCAGTTCTGTTGGGAAAAGGTGGTAAGGGGAAGTAGATACCAAGCCACCTATTCCTTCAGAAATTACATTTAAGCGATGCATGTCTTTTCTGACTTCTTGGAAGTAACTCAATACGTTCTTTCCCATCTAAGGGCAAGACACAGCTAAGAACATACTGGGTCTTTACTTTTTCTTTTCTTTCATAGATCAGTGATGGAAGCAAGTTCAGGGCTCATGGGTGGCAATGTTTAGAATCAAAATCTCTCCTTAGAATTTTCTTCTCTAGGCACTTCCGGGAGAAAATCATTTATTCTTGGTATATCTGAAAAACTTGTTTGTGTTTGACCTGCTTAATTCTCCTTGAGTTAGAGTGCATGTGAATAAAGAAGCTTTTAAAGTAGATTCAGGCTGTATGAGGAAACCACAGCTCATTAAAGACAAAAAGGCCCTGATAAGATTCCCTCCCACCACTTTTTTTTAAAAAAACACCCATTTTAAAGATAAAAAAAATTACTTTTCAGGATAACTTCACCCCCACTTGAGTGTCAAGGGCACAGAAAATCAAGCATTTGAAAAGCAAAAAGAAAAAATTAAAATGCAGTATCTTGGACACAAATGTGATATTTTCTTTTCTTTTCTGGTGTAATTTTAATGGGGTGAGGAAATGGGTAGGGAAGAGAAGAAACGTCCTGTCTCTTATTGTTGGAACATCACTAGGAGTTCACTTGCTACCCTCTAATTTACAAATAACTTCCACTTTGTGACACCCTTATTTTCTCTTACCGTAGCTTTTATTCCATCTCATCACATTTATGTGTGTGTGTGTGTGTGTGTGTGTGTGTGAACCCTTGTTCAAATATAAGGCTATCCTTTTGATCTCTGTCCTCTCCCTCCATACATATTAATTATCTCCCCTATCCCCGAAAATTAACCTCACTAAAAAATAAGGGTGTATGTTCTGTACATTCTTCTAGAGGTAAGAACAAATGCACACATACAGTTGACCTTTGAACAATGACCTTTGAACAATGTTATAGAGGTTAACACTATAAACAGAACTTACGAAAAAGCATGGAATCTGGACTTAGATAGAGGTTGACCTACGCTGTGACCTCGTACAGACAGCTTCATCTTTCTAAGCCTCAGCTTTTCCATCTGTACAATGGAGGTAATAACACTGATGTATTAGTTAAGATTCTGGGCTCCTCCCAGCTTCCTCTGCTACCATTCTCTCTGTTTGTTGTGAGAGAGCTGCTGCTCCTTAGGCATCTTAAACTCCTCTATGGAGAAAGAAGAGACAAGGGTAGGTAACAAGGCAGGAGGCACATGCCAGCTAAGTCTGTCTTTTTTTCAGGGGAGCAGTCGCTCCCCTGAAGCATTCTCCTGTGGAATTACACTTATTGCTCTTTGGCCAGAGCCGAGTCGCCTGGTCTCCCATGGCTGCAAGGAACCCTGAAGACCAAATTTGTTTAATCCGTACATTGTCAACATGAACAAAAGCAGGCTGCTGTTAGTTTGGGTAGAAAAAAACATGGAGAATGAATACTGGAGGTCTTAGCAGTGTTTACATGAATCTCCTTCACAGTGTTGGTATGAAGATTATAGGAGACATTTATGTAGAATGCCTAACACACCTAAAGGCGCCACAACACGACTTTGCTGGGGCCGTCTCCCTTGGGAGGGTGTGTGTGTTCAGAAAATAAATCCAGCACTCACTGGTGGGTTCCACAGGGACTCTAGCACTTTGCATCAACACCACTGACCCCTGTTTCCAGACCCAAGCAGTCTCCTCTACAAGGAAGGTAAACCCGTCTCTCCAGTGGCACACCCATGGGTATAGTAATGGTAGGTCCTGCCAAGACTTCTGCTGGCTTTGGAGCCCTACTGCACCCTCTGGGCTCACCTCTGTTGGAATATGATAACATGTTGATAAAATGCCTTGTCAAGCTCCACAGTGGTTCTCAGCCACACAGTCTCATTACATTCCTACTTCATAATTGAAGTTTAAAGAACACAAGCCTGCTGGACCTGTCATTAGTGTGTGGTGTGGGTGTCACACAGGAAACATCACATTTGATTTCTAGGCCTGGCCCCCATATGCTGGCAGGAGCCCAGGGGCCTTTGTCACATGTGGGGACTCAACCTCCACCAATTTCTTATGGAGCAAGTGCATGTGTGTGACATGCTATTTTTCTGCTCTCATGGCTGAGGTGTAGGGTAGAAGGTCCTTGTGGTAGATGAGGGGGAAATAAGAGACTTGTGGGAGCCCTGGCTGGTGTGGCTCAGTGGATTGAGTGCTGGCCTGTGAACCAAAGTGTCGTTGGTTCGATTCCCAGTCAGGGCACATGCCTAGGTTGCCGGCCAGGTCCCCGGTAGGGGATGTCCAAGAAGCAACCACACACTGATGTTTCTCTCCCTCTTTTTCTCTCTCCCTTCTCCTCTCTATAAATAAATACATAAATAAACTTGTGAGAAAACAATAACCCAGGAACAGACTAAACTAGAATCTTCTACACTGGCAAGAAAAATACAACGCTTCTAACATCCCTACACTACTCACTCAGGGGTGGAGTAATTTTGGAATATCTTAGTGCTTGCATTTCTAAAGTACCCAGAGATCTGAGAAAGAGAAAAAAAAACACCACATATGTATAGATTTGGGGAGCTTTTCCTTTCAGGCATAAATCATATACCAAAGGTACATAAATAAACCTTCTAGGGTCAGGACCCATAAATCAAGCATGCGGCTGCCAATCCTTTGCACTAAACTTGGCTGCCTGCTTCCTGCTGCCTACCCCTAAGAAGAAAGAGAAACCTGAAATCTCCTGTATTCAGCTATGGCATCCTGGCCTGCCAAGATCCCAGGAGAGTCAGCATCTTGCCAGGCTTCTCAAATGACAACAAAACCCCATTCAGCTGATGGATTCCACACCGTGTCTTTTGCAGGGCAAGCCCTGCTGCATCTCGTACCAGAGAAGGGGAGGACAGATGTGACAATTTATGTTTTTGAGGGAACTTTAACTTAAAATCTTTTATGCCTAGGCTATTCTTCTTTCAAGTGACAAAAACTGTAGTCGAACTATCTTAGGCCAAAAAAAGAATTTGTTGCCTCGTCACCGGAAACTCCAAAAGTGGATCCAAACGCCTTAGGCAGCCGCCAGATCCAGGGGCTCAAATGGATTTGTTTTCTCTCCACGTCCTGGTCCAGCTGGCCCAGCCTGGCCTCCTTCTCAGCTGAGCTGTCTCCTCCCGAGCAGCCTCTAGTAATCTGAATTTATGCCTTCCTGCTCTAGCAACTCCATGGAAAGAAGATATACTACTCAGTTATTGCCTTTTTAAAATAATGCTGAATAACAACCACAAATCTCAATAGCATGCAGAAGAAGCACTTATTTCTTATCAATTTGAAGGTTTACTGTGAGGAGACTTCGCTTCAGTCTAAGGCTGCCAGAATTCCTTCTCAAGCCTTAGATAAAGCAGTAGAGGCTGCCTGAGGAAACTCTTCTTAAGACCAAAGCAGAGTTACAAAAGGGCAAGTCCAAAGCACAAGTGTATTTCAAGGCCCTGATTTCATCATGTTTACCAACATCCCATTGACCAAAAGCCACATGGCCAAGTCCGAAGTTGAAGGCCCAAGGAAATATATTCTACATGTTTATCGGAAGACCTGCAAAGTTACAGGGCAAAGGGTGTGGACCTAAGAAGAGGCAAAGAATTGAGACTAATAACCCAATCAAGCCACAGACGATCTCTCTTGTCCAGGGTCCAGCTACCAGCCTCAGGGTAAATGCAAATAGGCCTTGTTAGAGTGGCATGCCCATCCTTGGACCAATCTCTGGAAGAGAATGCTGACATCTGAATGGCCAGCCTGATGGACCCAGCAGTCCAGTGCATCCTAGGAGATGGCATTCATACTGGTGCAATAGGACATCATAAATGATAGCTCCTGAGGACCACATGAAGGACAGAGGGAGTTCTCCAGAGGAGCAAGAAGGGACATGGAAATACATGTTCAGCTGCCACTGTCCACTTAAGAAAATAGGGATCTCAACAATCCCAGGCAAGAGGGTCTTCACTCCTCCACTTCCCTGGAAATGTTTCTGCAATGGTCATAGGGTAGGCAGGGAGGCATATGCTTTTGCTTCCTTGTCACGAATTCGACCAGTGCTATGGTCAGGGCTTCCACATTTGTGCATTCACATTTATGCACACATGCATATGCATATATATTACATATGGGGATGACTTTGTCCTTTATGCTAAAATCATGATTCTGAGTATGGCTTTGATATGTTTTCTGTGGTTGTCACTATTCCATGGATGGATAACAAATCATCCCGACACACGGTGGCTCAAACCAAGGACAGCATTTGTTTTGTTCACAAACCTGCAATTTGAGCCTGGCAGGTATGGCTCATCTCTGCTCCATGTGGTGTCAGCTGGAGCAGTTCAAAGGCCGGGAGTGGAATCATCTGAAGGCTCACTCAGAGGGAGACTGCAGAAAGCAGATTGCCTGTCTGACCTAGCCTTGAAATCCTCGGGTGTCACTTCTGTTAGTGGCTATTCATCAAGAAGGTCACGGACTCCCACGCGCCTTCAAGGGGAGGGAAGATAGACTCTACCTCGCGATGAAAGGGGCAAGGTTGCACCAGCATGTGCAGGATGGAAAATACCACTGTGGCCATTTTTTGAAAATATAATCTGCCGTCATCGCTTTCCCCTTCCTGCTGTGATCTGAGTAGGAATAGAACATGGACTTTGAAGCTGTCCACTCATACGACAGTTAAAATTCTTGCTCTGCCATTAACCTGCTATGTGATTTTAGCCAAGTTTTTCAGCCTCTCTAAACTTCATTCTCTTTATCCACAAAATGGAAATGCAAATACACCTATGGTGGGCAGTGGTGAAAAATAAAGGATTTTGGTCAAGATCCTAACCGATGGAGTGGAATACTCTTTCTTATGCTCCCTGACTTGCCTGCAAGGTTCTTCTTGAGTCTTTTATGGCTGTTTGAGTCCTGGCCACAGTTGCTCTCAGGACATGGGGCATGCACAGTGTAACACCTAACGTGAGTGAGTCAAGAACTCCAATCTGACCATTAACGGCCAGGATTCAGTGACCTTTAGACCTTTTCACAGAAGTTGGTGACTTGTAACTTCATAAATGCTGAAGGAACACATGAGATGCTGGGAGCTAAGTTTAGTTTAATTCTAAGTTCAGTACAAAAGTAGGTTCAAAAGTGACAAGGACTCTGTCCTTGGCAACCCTGTAAAATCATATAAACACATAGATAGCAGAAAGAAGTTCATTGAAATAATGTCACATTCTGAAAGTTGTCTGACTAATACTCATGTTTGATAGGTAGAAGTTTGTTTGAAAATGTTATCTATTGGACCAAATATCATCAGTTGGGAGGTTCTTCTGTATCTCCCCTACAAAGCCATTTTTTGGAGACTTCTCAAAATATTTTTTCCTCGAAAGATACAAACATCTATCCTGTGAAATAAAATATTATTGTCAGTTCTTTCCCAGTTCACTCCCCAGTTTTAATGAAGAATTATATTTTCCCAGCAAAGGGTAACTAAGTAAAATTGCACATTCCTCACTGAGGCAGTTAACTGAGACTTTGGAAAGGTCACGATTCGGATATCATCAGCTCTTTTCTTGGATCCCCGTTCTCGCAAACCACAGGTCCCCAGTGACAGTCCCTGCCCGATGCTTTCAGGCTTAAAGGTCTTTAAGGGAAAATGGGATTTTCCCAGGTTCATCTTAAGCTTTTGGTTCAGGACCTCTAGATAGATATAACAGGCAATTCTGGAAAATGAAATACAAGTAGTGACCTGGTCTCTTCAAGGTTCTTTAGTTTAGGAGCCTCCAGAATAGGCTCAGACCCCAAGGGCTGGCGAACACTCAAATTGAGGGTAAGAAATGTTCAGAGTAAATGAAATGGAATGTGCCTTGTTAAATGCTCATCTAGACAGACCCTCCCCCGATTCTTTCCCAGCAAGAAGACAAAGCCCCACTGGGGAGGTTGGCTAGTTGTAAAATGACATATATGCCGAAGAAGTGTTTTCCATATATTCCTCAACAACTAATTTGTCCCCTGAAGCATGAAATTTAGTTACCTGTATTGGACATAGCTGCATAATCGCACATTTTTATTGCACAAATCTGTTCAGCCTTTTAAAACATAGGAACAGATCCTGATTAGAAAGATGTCTTTGACGTCAAAAATTTCTACAAGTAAACATTTCATGCAAATAACCATTTCCTAGTATTGATTTTCATTTGCTGTCCTTTGATATTATTGAACGTTCACTTGCACTCATATTTTGCTGTTATGTTGACAAAGAGAGACCAATGAACTTTTATTAAACCATCATAATGCTGAGTCCTGCTATCAAATTCATCCTAATCTTTAGCTAATCCTATTCTTTGCTGCTCCTTATACTCCACAAATCTTCCTGAACCTCTGAACAAGATCATGCCCTTCTCTGGCATTTTTCAATCTCAGTTCCACTACTCTTGAAGCAAGGTGACCAGAAGTGAGCATCAGATTGCTGCAACCACCCCTTCAAGGGGAAGCCAATTAACTGTGAAATAACCAGCAATATTTTTAGCACTCCCTTCACTTTTTTAAAAGAGATGGAGGTGTCACATTTACTTGGCTAATGGCTATTGCTCTTTCGAAAGGCTGTAGTTAACTTCGGAGTGGCTAATCCTATCAGGACAAAGGGGCAGGAGCCTCACCTCACTAGGAAGCCATGGCGTCCATTTGAAGGTTGCTGTTTAAGGGCTTTTGGGGAATTTTATCTGGATGTTAGAAGAGAGACATCTACAGGAGCCAAGCTTGGTGCCGGAAGATGGATAAACAGAGGAGAAGGCAAACAGTCCGGGGAATGAAATAATAAGGAGGATATTCATATCTAATATTTATGTAGAGCATAATATGTACTAGGAGCTATCTGTAGGTGCTATTTTTAGACTGGTTCATTTAATTGTTCCAACAGCCTTAAAAAGTGGAAACTACTATCATAATCATTTTTCAGAGGAGGAGATGGAACCTTGGAGAGGTTTTTCTGAATCTCTCTAAGCCCGTGATCTTAATTTTAATGTCTTTCACATCATTAGGGCCTTCGTTTTAAATGCATTTTCTCATACAATCCCCACAACAACCCAGTGAAGAAGGCACTCGTCCTTATACAGATGGAAACCAAGTCCCAGAGAAGTTAACTAACTTCAAGCTCATGCAGCTATCTCGAGTGGTGGGCATTTGGTCCATACCCAGTTCCTTCTGAGGCACCAAATAACCTTCCTCAGCACCCACCTTCAAGGGCGCCATGTGGTGGTCACTAATCTAACCCGCGCCCCTCTCCCACAGAATATTCCACTCACATTGAAGAATGTCAGAGCAATATTGGATTTTAGCAGCCTGGGGACATGGGAGGGAGGGAGGGACTTGCCCAAGGCAATAATACGTAGGTGGAGTCCTGAGGTATCACTAGGTTTTCCATCTTTCTCAGCTTCTTGCTTTTGTCTGTTTGGATTTCTTCTGGTCTTGACTGGCTCATGCCCCTAGCATTTTAATCACCACTTTGCTACTCTTGGGAAGCTCGAATTAGCTTGTTAGTTCTTGGGGGAAGCTGAGTTTATAAGCAATCACTGAGTCCAGCAACAGCATGCTACCAAAAATCAATAAAAACAGAAAAGCCAAGAGGCACTGGAATGTAATTGTCTGTGGGTGGTGTTGGGGCCCCCCTCCCCACCCTCACCCATTCTCGAGATGTCTAACTGGTTACCCCGTCACAGCAAAGTCACTGCATCCCACCCGCACGGCGAACATCTGATTCTCAGATGTCCGAGAGTAGGGAGAGAAGTCTCCATGGGTAAATGTTTAACCACGTGAGGACACCGATGTTTCAGCTTTACATAAGTTAATTATTATGCCTTCATTTTATGAGAAAACTGAGCATCTGGGAAATTAAGTAACTTGCGCAAAGCCAGTAATGAATAGTCAATGTGACGTCACACTGTTCATCACACGTATCCTTGAGCCAGCATTCGAAGCCAGGCTTTAGTTCTAAATCTGGTTTCTGTTACTATGCTGCTGAATAAAGTGACTCTCACAGCCCATTTTGCTAGTTCGTCCTTTGGGGACAGGTCTCTGTGTCTTCTCTCTGCTATTTCCATACTACCTTGAGGATTTGCCCATAATGGAAAATGAGACGAGAACAAAAGCCCTGTCAGTTACCGACGCTGCCTTTGGATTCCTGTTGTCATGGAGGATATAGTTATCTGCCTTTGTTTGCTGTGGCTGCAGTGAAATTTCCCAAACCTGCTAACTGAAGTCTGCGTCTGGCTGGCCCCGTGACCAACAGAACAAAAAGCTACAAATTATCTCCACAGAACATTAATCGAAGGTCTCTGCACTATAGAATCTGTCTCTCAATTAGAGAGCTGTCTCAGGAGTAATGTTCTCTCTAAAAATCATGATATACACAGCTCTATAAATCGATGAAAGACTTGTGACCATTAAACTTAATTGATACTGAATTTAGAAGAATGCATTCCATCATGTTGCCATTTTATTTGAAAATTAGCTTCTGGCCTTACCTCGTCTCTTCTCTCGGTCTGCAGGGTCACCAGGTATCATGAAGTGAGATGTCTCGGAACCAGGCAGAAGCTCTGAATGGAAGAACTGGGCAAACAAACAGGAGATGCTTCGAGATGCTTCAAGAAGCTATAAACAAGTAGACGTAAAACAGGAGATAAAAACTGATTTTAAGTAAAATCAGCAACAACTTGGTTTTATATAGCGCCCCCTATGTTCCACAGGAATAATACCCCATGGCACTTTACAGTGAAATAAGGCAAAAGAAAAGGTAATCCAAAGACCATGGTAGGAAAATAATTAACAGCTTGTAGAGTGCTGAGAGAGAGAGAGAGAGAGAGAGAAGATGTGCATGTCTGTGTGTGTGTGTGTGTGTGTGTGTGTGTGTGTGTGTGTGAATTATGAATTGCAGGAACTGGTTTCACTACATAATACCCTCCCTACCTGTGATCAGATTATCTAATCTAGAACTGTCATGATGCATTGTGCCAAAATCATAGAAGAGATCCTTCAGAATTGATTCTGTCTAGAGTGCCCCAGTACACTTAACATTTCACTATTTTCTAAGTGTATTTTTGTATTAAAAAAACTGGCGGAAAAATATGTTTTCTTTTTAAAAGGAAACAAAATACCCGTGAAAGTGAGTTTTGCAGACAACCTTTCTAGAAGCATATTATATGTATGGTAATTTTCTTCCAAAGAGGCCACGGTTAAGTGTCTCACAACGACTAACTGGATACATGGATTCTTTTTCTGGCTCTTCTTTGCTGTCCAGCAACTCTATTTTATCCATATCAGTTGATGGCATAAAACTATGCTTTCTGCAAAATCTATTTCTACTGAGAAATAAAGCGCGTGAATGTGGATAATTGACTTTCTCCCCTAAATTTGTCTAATGTTCCTCAATTCCTTTCTCTGAAACTCTCTGTCCATCAACGAGTATGTGAACACAACTGGCCAGGGACAACCTTCTAATGGCAAGTACTTGCCATGAGAACAATGCATATTCACTGATGTAGACTGTCTGCTCCCAAGTCTCCGCCTACAGGCAGCAACTGTTTGCAAAATCCCTTCAACATTCAGTTAAATAAGTCAAAATAAAAAGAGTTAATGTTCCTAGCCAACTCTTAAATATCAAATTGTTATTTTCTTTTATTTTTTAAAGTATTGTTTCTTTTTTAGGTAGAGGTTATAAAATATGATTTTAAGAATCATAATTTAAATTCTTTTCTTCTAGGTTAGTCAATGGGTGAGTGAAATTTTAGAGACACAGGAAGTTGTGTATTTGCAGAATTGCATTAATTTCTACCTGAGTAAGAAAGATGTAGGCATATGCATTTCATTTTTCAGCTGACATTTATGATCACAAGATCTCTGCATGAAAGGTACAGATACAAAAACAAACAAGATACATCTTCTAATGCATTAGTTAGAGCTCATAGTCTCAAAGATACTGAAAAGCAAATGACCATTTTTCTTCTAACATGGAATGTGATATTTGACATAAGAAAGATGTAAAATGCTGTAAGAAGTCAAGTATGATCAAGGTCACATCTGTTTTCTGTGGGTTGGGGGCAATCAGGGGAGTCTTGATGTGGGGCTTGGAATCTGGAGGAATCTGAAACCTCTCGGAGCTATAACAACAGCAGATATTAAACACGGCCCAACTGTTAGGCAGATTGACATGGATCTGACTGATAGGTGGGCTTTTTATAACCAAGGAACTCGACACAAACCGAGGCACCTGATTGGAAAAATCCTGGTCAGAGACTGTGGGGAGTAGGAGATGTGAAGACTCCCCAGTCGGCCTGGGCAGAGGAAACTGTAAAGATGGCGTTGGAATTTAAATGGAGAAAGACGTTCAAGCTCCCTAAATTGCTAGGGTGAGTATCTATTTACTTCAGCACATGATTTGAAACATAATTTTGTGCAGAACAGTGATGCAATTAGCACTGCAACTTGCTGTTTGCAAACAAATAAAATGGGTAACTTACGTTCAAAAAAGCTTTATTGGGGGTATACTTGGTAGCTCAGAGAATCAATAAGAAGGCTGAGAAAGAGACTTAAGGAATGGGCAAAGAGGTGTGTACTGTGTAGGGATAATCTGGTTAGAACCCCCACCTCACAGCCTCCCCAGTGGGTACCGCTGAACTCTCGGCTCCACTGCCGTGCTTAGACACCGGTTGTACACCCACTGCTGCCACCACAGTGGATGTTAAACAGTTCTTGCTTCTTTGTACCCATCACTCCAAGCTCAGAGTTCCAGATGGGCTGTCTGATTGGCTAAGCTTAGGTCATGTGCTCTCACTCTAGCACTTCACCACTGCACACATAGTGAAGACCAGATATTTGTTCTGCAGTAGGTATCTCCAAACAAGAAAGGGAATTCAGATATTAGGTGGTCAAAAATTCCCAACAAATACCCAACACAGGGTCATAAATGAATCCATGTTTGTACAAGATCACTAAGGGTGGCAGAATTTCCAAGAAAAGAATGCCAAATGTCTCTGTAACTTATAGGAAGTGGGAAAATACAAAAGAAAAAGGCCACTGAGTATTAGATTTGAGAAGTCATCCATGTCCTGAATTATTTTATGAATTTCATTTGCATATACACATATATAAATGCATATTCAAATTGTATGACTTATGCAAATATACAGCTTTAATCATTGTTATACAAATTTACATTTGGGGAATTTGGTATATCATTTGAGAAAGACTATTAACTCTTTTAAGCCAACATGGAAGCAAACATCTACTACTGTATACAGGATTATGTCTGAATTTTGAATGACAATAGTAAGTTGAATAATATAATATGTCCAGATAGGAATGTAAAAGTATATGCAAGACCCTATTCTGTCTTCATTCTATTCTACATATAAGCACCAAACAAGGAAACTCCTGTTTTAAAATATCCCCTAAAACAGATGCCACAATCTCCCTTAGTAATCATATAACTAGTACACTTAAACATTCTTCCTGGCTATAAAGTTGAATCTTAAAAGAGATAGGCAAAACTTCGTTAATATTTCATAATTTGTAAAGAAAGTGAAGCTGATGGTGAAAGAAAATGAATATACTTAAAAAATTTACAGCGTAAAACACCTCAGCAATTGTCAATATTTAAAGGTTATGTCTGTCTGTCATGTTGGAAAGTGGCATAAAGTTTTCACCCTCTTCAAATAATTGGGCACCATACTGATGGATAAAATTGTGTGTGTCAGTGACTCCCATGCTGATGTAGGGAAATTGACAGACTCTGTTGAAAGGAGACCAAAGTTTTTGTGCATCAACATGTCATGCTGGGAATAATTTTACAACTGTTTGTTACCCTTAGCACTGCACCATATATTATAATATTCACGGATACTTCTAGAGTTCTTTTGTTTGCTTTATCATGCAGCAGTTCTGGGAAATATATATTTGTAAAATGGTTGATGCTAATACATTTTATAAATGAAGACAAAATCTCAGTAATACTGATAAACGTTGTTCTTACTGCCAAGGGTGCATTTAGATATGGCCCTCACTCTATATTCATTAGTTTTAGCATCATCAACATGAAATTATAGGCTAATAGGTCTAGAAAGGACCTGAAGAGGTCACCAGTGTTTGCTGCAGCTATGAGGTAAGCCTGTACTCAAGTCATCCATCCTCATGAGAATCATCATCAATAAATCCTTTGGTACCCTCTGTGTGTGCCTGAGTGTGTGTGTATGTGTGCGTCTAAGAGTGTGTGTGTGGCTGTTCCAAGTCAGGGAGGGCCAGTTGGCTCACGATCTCTTCAGTAATATTTACTCAAGTAGCCTGTGACATAGCATTTCATATTTGCAGAGGGATTTCCCAGCACTTACTTATAATCCTCAGAACATTGAAAGAAAGGGCAATCTTCTCAGTTCTCCCACACACAAATGCACAACAATTAAGAGGCTTGAAGAGGTATGTTAACTAGTGACTGAGTGAGGCTTAGAAACTACAATCCTTGACCCTGAATTCTTTTCAGATCCACTACCTTTTTTTTCATGTTGACCTTTCACTTTGGGTATTATCTTAATCTATCAGGTCCAGACAAATCTAGTGGGACCAGGGGACTGGGTCAAAGGGGACTAAAATTAGACTTCTCAACCTAGGGCATGTGTTTATGAAATGATTTGACTGCTAGCACACTCGTTTTGTTGGTGGGGGCATGGACCACTTTGCACTATCACTGGGCTAGTTCCCTCATGGCCCTGGGCACGGGTAGTCTGGCAATGGGACACTGAGTTCCCTCCCCTCGAGATGAGAGCAGTGTATATGTGAGTATATATAGACAGGCTGGAGCTAGGAAAACACGATAGGTCCCCCATTAAAAGAGTGAACATTCGGTAATAAATAAAGACCTTTCTGACTTTTGTCATCAATGATAATTAATACTGCACATTGGTTATATTTATTGAGCCTACACAGGTGCGCCATAAGGCTGAGGATGTTGGTCCATATTGCATTAATTATGACCAGGCAAACTGGTTGGAATGAGAACCGGATACTCCTTGTTCTTAAAACTTGCTTCAGATGTCCCTTCGGGCCTGACAAATTGCTCAGGTGAAAGTCATCCCCTGCCAGGTTTCTGCAATTTTCCCAGCTTCGTGCAACTTTTCATTTTCTTGTTCCTTGTCATGAACATAGAAAAAGAGCCACCTAATACCTTTGGGAGGGCACTTACAGTTTGGCTGCAAAGTGGAAGTGCAGAACAAGTCAGGAGAGGGTTGTCTTTCACAACAGGATTTCAGGATTTGTCAGCCGCATTGCAACTGGCTGACAAATAGCCGCATGGGGTGATTGCTACCGCAAACGGGACGTGCTTTTGTTCTGAGGGAGACAGCTAGGCAGCACTGATTTAACGATTTAATGCTAGGACGACTGGGCATACTTTACCTAGGTGGTAACCAACCCGTGGCAAAATCCTAATGGCATCATATCACTGGGGCAAGAAGTAAACACTGTAGTTACCAGTTAGAAACTTCAGGCCGGGAAGAAAACTTAAGTCATACCAATATGGGTGAGCAAACAATCTCAGGGATTTCACAGAAATTCATTGCTCTGCGTTGAGGCAACCACTTTCAGCCTGTGTAAATAAACTTAATGTACTTGTAAATATGCGTAGCTATGAAAAGAAAGATACAATGTGGATTTGCATTATCTCCTCTATCATGTGATACCTCCGCGGGGGTAATCATTGAGCATTTGGATCTGGACACAGCAAGAAGTGGTCAGCCTGTCATTCATTTTCATGTAATCAAATCAAGGAGAAACTGCCTGTGAAGCTCAATGGCCATAATATTTATCTGTACAATAAAGCAAATGTGAATGCATTGCACTGACAAGACTATTAGAAATTTCTGTTGGGTATCAGTGAACCCTTTCTGGAAGGGGCTATATTGCTTTAAAAATGTGTTTGGTATAAGTAGTAGAAAAACCTAACTAAGAGGGGCTTAATACAGTAGGTGTTTGTTTTCCTTGTGCAATGAGAGGTTGGAGCGGGAGTGGTGCAGAGGACAGAGGACCGGGAGTGGGGCTGTGACTGCTGGACCTCATGGAAACGGACTCAGCTGCCTTTGCCCGTGCGCGGCACACTGCATTCTGCCCTCCTGCCCATTGCTTCACGGTCACAAGACCGCAACTGCATCTTCACCCTCCCCTTGGGCCCGTCTCACCTCCACTCTTTCTTCCTGGCACTTCTCTCTGCTGCTTTCAAGGGATCATGAGACTACATTGGGCTCCTCTTGATAATTCCAGGATAGTTGCCCTGTCTTAAGGTCAGTTGATTAAAAACCTTAATTCTGTCTGCAAATTCCCTTAACGGTTCCTACATTTGAATTTGACTAAATAGCCTGGGGTTGGGAATATTGGGAGACCTCTTTACAATTCTGCCTACCATACCCAGCTCAGGTTCTGCAAATTCAACTCCTTGAGAAAATCCTTCCAAGAAACAAAGCTGTAACCAAATGATCATAAAAAGCTAAACCACCATCTACCCAGATTGTACAAAACCAAACAGAACAAAATGCTTACAGAGAGGCCCATTGTCGCTAAGTGTGAACAAATCATACAAAAGCAAAATATACCAAGGGGCCGTGGATTCCATTAGTTATTTCTGAACTCACAGGACATTTTTTACTCAATGGTACAACACTGATTTTCTTTCAACTCTAGCCATGGAAAGAGAGAGTAGTGTCTGAGCAAAAATATCCTGACATCTTTTGTTACAGAGTTTCCTAAAATGGAGTGCAAATACCAGGTGGTGTGTAAATTAATTTTATGTACTGTGTTAAATATTTTTAGTTTTGATACTTATGCATTTATTTTTATGTGTGATTTTATAAAGGATACTGTTTAGGAAGATGCTAAGTTTGGGTTTCCCTGAAAACAGCAAAGAGAGTTCACTTGGAAAGAAATCACACTCAGGAAACACACGTGAAGGTACGGGAGAATAAAACAGCACCGAGGGAGGCCAGTAGATGGGTGCACGATTGAGCTAACCACTAACTTTTAACCACATCACCTTCTGAGGCACCTTATGACGGAAGTCTCAGGGGGTGAGAGGGGAAATCAGGGAAAGTGGTCAATAGACAAGTAATCTATTGATTCCCGTCCTCCATTGATTGAAGATGGGCCCGCGAGCTGGGTTGCACGAACATGAGTGGCACTTTTGGCAGGTGGTCTGAGGTGCTAAACCATTTGTAACAGTGCAAATCTGAGGCCTGCCTGAAACTAGCTGCTACGCAGTGGCTGGAGTAACAGGCGGGCCCAAGAGTAACTGAGTGATGAACTAGAAGTGTTCCATATGCCACCGTAAGTTTATCATAAATATATATATATTATAGACAAGATGGTATATAATTATATATAACTATTAATTGAATGTGATTGTGTATAATTATATACATTATGCAACTAGTATTACTGCTCTGTGTTCATCTAGGTCCTCCAAGAAGCAGACACAAAGATAGAATTAAATACGTAATACATTTATTAAGAGAAATGCCTATGGGAGAAAATGGAGAGGGAGCCAAGAGAGACTGAGGACCATCAGGGTCCTATCAGGTCTGATCCCGAGTAAAAGAGAGAGCAAAGAAAGGAAGGAAGGAAGATGATGCAGCAAGTCTCAGACAGAGGGGCAGGACCAGGGAGAGTGTGGCAAGGCTGTCTCGAGTCCTCAAGTCCAGCCCGTGCAATGATTAGCTCAATCTTGAATTCATGTACTGGTCTCTCCCCTTCCCTGTTTCACCTTCCCAGACCCCATTGCTGCTTCCTGGGATACCTTTCTAAGTGAACTCCTTGCCAAGCATTTACCTTGCCCTTCAGGGAGACCCGTGCTCAGCCTCTTCCTGAACTATACCATCTGTGACATGGCATGTGAAAAGAAATACGCAAGTATTAAAACTAAACACGTTCAACATAGTACCTGAAATTGATTCGCCTACCACCTGGCATGTTTGTTCTTCTTAGGAACATCTCCCAGGGATGGGGCTGCCTTAGTATCCCTGGCGTACTCACTCAGTCATTGGCTGGGAGCAGCCTGAGGAAGCTTGGCTCACTGCCACCGTGACTGAGGATTTCAGAAGGCAGCAGCTGGAACCCTCCCTCGATGCACTCCCTGTAATCAGAGATTTGAGAGGCCCATTCTCAGGGCCACCACTGTATACATGTAATCAAAATTATGAAGGCAATAAATTCATGACCGAACTTTTGGAAGCCTGGCTGTGTCATAGTTGCTGAGAAACACATTTACCATTTACGTTGTTCTAAAATGCATCGTCCTTAAAATTCTAGCTACAAACAAGGTAACCCTCTTCTTCCGCACACAGGAACACATACGCTGGGGTAGATTTCCTTACAAAGCTGCTCTAGACTTAGTGAGTGAGCGTTTCTTTTCCTTTTATTGCTGTCTTTCCCGTCTCACCTTCTAATGTTTCCCCCTCAAGGCCCAAGTGTTTCTATTCTTTGGCTTGCTAATTTGGTCTTCCATTCAGCGGAGAAGCTCTTTGGAGTTAAGCATGAATGAAGAAAAAAATAACTGCTATGGTCTGAATAATAAGTGCTTCCTGAAGGAGCCGAGCATTCTGAAGGCTGTTAGAGTGTAATAACAGGTTTATTGAATATCTGTTTATTTAATAATTTCTCCTTTGAGGCAGGTTTACTGGTGTTCATTTAACACTAGATAAATCCATTTTGTTAATTCTCTCTTTCTCCTTTTGCAGTTAATGAAGTGGCATCTCAGATCTGTCATACAACCTTTAATCCAGTTAAAACATAAACTATAAGCACAAAAAAGGTCATAAAAATGGCTCTAAAACAAAGACATGGATGCTTTGGGTTTTCCTTACAGAAGACATTGAATTAGAAAAAATTTCAAATGATCTGGAAAGTCCCTGAATGCTTCTGGTTGTATGAGTATAGTGTGAAAAACTTGTGTCTATTAATGCACCACCTGGACAAATATAGAGAAAGATAGAAAATGAGTTTCAGCAGTTGGAGGCTTGGATGCCGGGCAAAGGAGGGCTCGTTTCCCCTTGTTTTGGATGCCATCCCAGAGCCATCATGTTAGTGCTGCTTCTGGTTCCTTATGTGGACATGCAGAAGAGGAGGATATGATTTTTGTAACATGGTGCATTTTTAATCCCTTTCCTGTCACACTAAATAAATAACTTACCGTGAAACACTTTCGGGGGAAGACTCTAAACTGCAGTAGGAAATGGAGCAATGTAAAAATTTTCAGATGTGAAAATTAATAAACCAAGCTAGGGAGTACGGCTTAGTGGGTTGTCATAGTACAAGAAACACAGGCGCCATTTAATGGAAGTTTTATCCTCATGGTTGGTTGTCTCTTAAATTGTGAACCCATAAATCCTCTGAAGCAACTGCCTAGAAGCAAACACTGTAACAAACTCACCTTTCCTGCCCCCAAAGGACTGTCTGCTTTTGACAAATCCCAGGGTTATAGATATCGGCATCTTCTAGTTCACATCTCCTCCCTGAGAACACAACTCTGTTTTCCATTTTAGAGTAGCAAAACATGAATCCTAGAAAGGTAAATGTGTTTGTCCAAGGTTACACTGTGGGACTGGTCAAAAATAAGAGACCAGGAAAAGGACTCAAGCTTCCTAAGTTTTACTTCAATGTTTCAGTGTTTCAATCTCCTCCTTGGACATTACTTATGCATGGTACTTGCATACACACAGCGATTTCTCAAATACCTGTATTTAAGGGCACTTAGCTGGAGCCCAGCTATTCATGCGTCCCCAACTAAAGCTACTGCAGCAAAGAATGAAAACAAGGGGAGAATTTAATGCCTATTGAAAGCTGACTCAGAATATGTAAAGGTGAAAGTGTGTGGTCGGAAGGCTTAGCAGCCTGTTGAGTTCTTTTATTCAGTAACTCAAGTAGCCTGTCGTGAGCTGCTTTAGCAGTATTAACACATCTGGAGCTAGTGGTCATACATTTGGGACTTTTTAGAATGCAAAAGTAAGTTTGTAGGCAAACTTGTGTTAGAAAGAACTATTTCTCAAGAACAAAGGCTGCCTTTATAGAGGACGCCCCTCTCTCCCCGGCCTCAATTCCACTGAGCTTTTGATTGAGCGTGTGTTAAACCTGTATACTTATTTGGAGTAATAAAAACTGTCCTCCTGTTCTGGATTGTGTTTGCTTTCAAAGTAGCCTTTTGGATAAGTGATCAGATCCAAAAATCAAACAAACTAACAAAATAGCCGACACTGTGTGTGGACTCGACTGATAGTCGCCATCTGCTCCGTTACTCCCACTCTCCGCCCGGCTACATACCCCAGCAGGCTGACACATGGGACTGCGAAGGGCTCTCTGGCCCTTTGGTTACTGGTGGGCTTCAGAGGGCAAGAAGGGAGAGAGGTCAGGTATTTATTCTATTTGTCTGGTTTCATCATCGTCATTGTCGTCATCATCATCATCATCATCACCATTATCATCATCATTATCATCATCAGCAAATTCCAGAATACGAGTTCATTCTGCTTATCAGATTGCAGTTTGGGGAAGGCTACATTCCTATATTACAGGCCTGGCTTCTGTCAGACAGCCCTCTCTCTAAATAAGTTCTCCTAGTTCAGGCAATGACACCCAAAGGGCCAAAGCTAAAGTGATAGAGAAGCTTAAGGCTAGAAGAAAGGCAGGATCAAAATGGGTCATGAGCAATAAGGTGAAAGAGTGAAGTGACAGGTGTCTTCTATCTGCCTCGTCACTCTGTGCATGGTACATTGGTGGACTACTGAGAATAAGAATCGGGGGATATGGCATCTTTGACTCAAACTCACCCTTCCTTCCCCTTTTACCTGGCCTCTCCTTCCTCCTCACTACTCTTCCAAGGATGAGTGAGGGTCGAGGACAAGGATATTTATCAAACCAAAATGCCAATTGTTGCAGTTTTCCTTGGATGGAACAAAAGGATTTAAAGTCTATCTCTGATCCTGCAAAGTTTCTTTTGAGAAATCAGCTGACAGTTTCATGAGAATGCCTCTGTAGGTAACTAACTGCTTTTCTCTTGTTGCTTTTAATATTCTCTCTTTATCTTTAACCTTCGGCATTTTAATTACAATATGACTTGGAGTGGGCCTCTTTGCATCCATCTTCTTTGGAGCTCTATGCTTCCTGGACTTGCATATCTATTTCCTTCACCAAATTAAGAAACTGTGCAGGTTATCAGGAATTGGCAAGAAATATTCAAAGTCATGAAAAGCAGGGACCTATAGCCAAAATTGGTCTACCCAGCAAAGATATCATTTAGAATTGAAGGGCAGATAAAGAGCTTCCCAGACAAGAAAAAACTAAAGGAGTTCATCATAATCAAACCATTATTATATGAAATGTTAAAGGGACTTACTTAAGAAAAAGAAGATCAAAACTATGAACAATAAAATGTCAATAAATACATATCTATCAACAATTGAGTCTAAAACTCAAACTAAACAAACAAGAAGAACAGAGACAGGATTGTGGATATGGAGAGTGTTTTGATGGTTGCCCGATGGGAGGAGGGTATGGAGGAATGGGTGAAGAGGTGAGGGGATTAAGAAGTTCAAATAGGCAGTTACAGAATAGCCACAAGAATGTAAAGTACAGTATAGGAAATGGAGTAGTCAAAGAGATTATATGCATGACCCATGGACATGAACAATGGTGGGGGGATTGCCTGAGGGAGTAAGGGGTGCTGGGTGGAGGGGGCAAAGGGGAAAGACTGAGATAACTGTAACAGCATAATCAATAAAATATAATAAAAAATGAAGTCTATCTATGAAGATATCCTCTGACTCTGGAACGTACTTCCAGAAATCTGGAGATGGAAAAGGTTAAAGGAGACAGTGAAGCAGACACATAGAGGGCAGTTAACAGATGCTATCCCTCACTTTTTCTTCTTCTCGATCACGGCTATGTTTCGTTTTGTTTATTTTTTCCATCTCCTTCATACTCTGTGTCATCCCAGTGCGAAGACACAGAGATGAAGATGTAGCATGGCTTGTTTCTAAGTCTGCCTCTAGCCAAGCAGAAGAGGCCCTTCAGTCGCTGAGGGTTCCTGCTCAGGTACAGGGCCAAAGCCAGGGCTGACTGTAGTAGAAGACTCCTTGTCAAAAGACGAAGTGGCTCTGGCAAGCAGACATCAAAATAGCATCATAGTTGCATAGTCATTCAATGGGATCTGAAATATCCACAGTCTCAGCAAGTTTCTGCCACACTTAAGTGACTAAACTATGGTATAGAAACCCTGAGTTCAACCATTTCCTCTAAAGCCAGGATCAGGGATTTGTTTACCAGAGACAACCTTCAGAATACTAAATCCTGATGGCTGTTCCTACCCACCGAACATCTGAGAAGGCTGGAATTTGAGTTGAGAACAGGCCCTGTCTGATTTGGCGAAAGAAGCTTTGTCTCCAAGGACTCCTTCATTGGGGTTATCAGAATATAAATGCTGAAATATACAACCTTCATTTATGTCATGCCAACCTTTCTCAGAGAGCCCAAGGCACCTTAGAATTGTTGCCTCACTCATGTTCTTTTCTGCAAAGCCCACAAAGCAGCACGCACCTGGGCAGTGGTGTAAGGCTTCAACTTATGTCTTATAACAGTACATGCCATAGATATAGAGTAATTGCCAACCCCTAGCCTGGCTCTGCTTAGCTGCTGATATCGGATGGGATCAGAACAGAAGGTGACATGGCTATGAGCTTAATTAAAGGGATGGTTTTGTTCCATTGGTGCTCATCCTTTCCCCCTTCTCCCAGTGATGCTCACACATGCCAAGAAAATCACATTGAGGATGAGATTATGACCTAGTGATCTCATTTGGGATGTGACATTATCTCATTTCAACAGCCTGGGAAGGGCAATGTCATTTTCAGCTCTGGGAGAAATTTGACCAGCGACAGAGAAAAATTCAGCCTAGACTTTTCACTTTCCTGTTGATATCCAAGGCAAGGGGTCCCCAGCCAGCTGTGTCAGGGAATCCAAACGCTTTTCTAATATCTAAGAAACATCTTGCTAGCAACAAAGACTTCCCCATCTCCTTCTTTCCACAGGTTATTGGAATACACATGTCCTAGAAGTGAGACATATACAATTAGGGAAAAAGAAAATTTTATAGTCTTCTCATTCCAGTATCTGTGCTTCCTGCCCCCCACGCAACAAGGAAAGGATTTCTGCCTTCTTCACAAAAAGGTAGAGATTTTATCCTCTTAAACCTGTTACTCAATATTAAAAGGATTTGGCTACTGAATAGCATCCTTAAAACTACCTTCCTCAGCTTTCTGTTAGGATCTGCTATTGGTCACTTTCATTCATCCGCTCATGGCTGGCTGCCTGGATTAATTTTCTGGGCCGAATACATTTCCTTGCATTACCAACATATGTGACAAATAACTAATCTGACTCATCAAAATGCATTAGAATGCACTGTTCCAGTTACTGAAGGACACTTGAAATTCAGCAAGTTGTCTTATTACTCTTACTGCCAGAGATAGTAAAAAATTATGAAGCAGTGGAGATGGCGCTAGAGCCCGCTTTGCATCCAGAATTTGTATCAGCGTCTTTGTTATCTCTGCTCCAGCCATCCAAGAAAACTTGGACCTGCATCTGTTTGTTTTGCACTTCTTAAAATATTTTTCAAATTAAATATCACCAGAGTAATTTCTAAGAAGCATCACAGAGCCCAGACTATACATCACTGAAAACAGCATTAAGTAGATGTGCTAAATATACTTAACACTGTTCAGAGTATCCTAAATGTAGCATTCCTTCCCTGGGGCCACTTCCATAGTCTACATTTCAATGCAGACCTTCTAAATCAAGTGATAGTTGGGCTATATGACTAATACCTCTAAATGATATGTATATAAGAGATATGTTGCAAAGAATGTCATATAGGTATCTGTGTTTAATTGGGTGTAATGGACATCTTTCTAGAATCTCCCAGTATTTCCTAGAAAGAACTGGAAAACAGATTTACAAGTGTTTCTTTAAAAGAAAAAAAGAGTGATTTTTACAACTGTCTTTTAAATTACATTTGGAAAGTGTCTTGAATAAAAAGAGCTGTTGTGGACTCAGAATCCCAAGAATATTAAAAGAATATTAAATATCTGTTACAATCTGCTTTCAGTTGTTTTCATTCATCTGCTCATGACTGGCTACCTGGATTAATCTTCTGGGCCGAACACATCTCCTTGCATTACCAACGTATGTGACAAATAGCTAATCTGACTGATCACAATGCATCAGAATGCACTGTTCTAACACATGCAGTGTTGCTATACACAGAAAACTACATTAAATCACCTTTACCAATATACTAGCAAAAGACTTGTAATTTTTTCTCCAGCAGAGTTTTATCTTGTTCTTTTTTTCTTTCATGGTTTTACCTTGTTCCCTTTCGAGGGTCTCGTGCCCATATGTTTTCACCATTACATACCTGGGGGTCTTTTCCCAGGGAAAAGAAAAGTCTGGATTAAGAGGCTGCTGAGAATTTAAGGGCTGCAGAGGCAAACACGGGCTTTCCCACTGACTTTCTTCCTAAACCTGGGTGACCTGCTCTTCTTTCTCTGCCTTTTGTTTACCCATAACAGGAAGATTGCGAGTGATTTGCCTCCTTGAATGATTATGGAAAAAGAACACACATCTCAATACAAATACTATTGAACACTTTCCAACAGAATATGTGGGACTGACGGGGCTAGACATCAGCTGGTTTCACAGGGAGGCCGCAGATGCTCATTATCACGTCATGGAAGCTTGTTCCTGGGGAGACGTGTCGTCCTTCCACAAGCAATCATTGTGTGCCTGTGGCATTTCGGTCAGCCTAGCCAGAGAGCATTGCAGGAGACTGACTGCCTGGTTTCCAGTCCTCCATCTACTACTTTTTAGCCTTATACCTTGGTGCAATTAATTGACTTTTTAAAGTTTCAGTTTCCATATCTTCAAGGGTATTTGTAAAGAATCAACACAAAATAACCGTAAGCCATTCAGCACAGTGCCTGGCAAATAGCACCTACTCATATGTCATTATGACTAAGAAATATATGCTAAGAGTTTGGGGGATGTAGGAAGAGGAGAGCACACAAAGGAATCAAAAGATGTAATTCTCCATCTCAGCTACCTGCAGCCTTACTGGGGAAAAAGCAGAGATAGCTGGCACACGGCAAATCACTACAGGATTTGTGGAGGCAGAGGAGCAGTGCTCTGAACTTCTGGCGTTGTCTTGTGCAGGGATTTAGGAGGATGACGGCACTGGCCACATCTTGCAAGGACCTAAATTGGATTTGGATTAGCCAAGACTAATGTTAGGTTACGTTAAATTTCTTATTGTGTGGGGTCAGGTTTTAGAAGTCCTTAAAAGGGGAATGTCCTTTTAGTAAAAATTCATTAGAGATTGCTTCAATCCATGTGCTTTCCACAAGCAATCTATCCTGTTAGGATATTTTTTTCTTCACGATTTAAGTTATATCTTTTTAGAGAGAAGGGAAAATCTCCCACTGGAAATGGCTTTCAATCCACTTGCAAACTCCTTGAAGACTGAGACATGTCTTACTTTCTCCGTATGTCTAATGATGACTAAATGTGAGTGGAAACTCGCCAAATTTAAATGCGATTAAATCAAATTGGATTTCATAATTTGAAGGCTTTTTTGTTGTTACTGTTGCTTTGCAGTTTCCTGGATAGGGCAAAACAGGCTTGTGATATGGCTGTGGTCCCTCTGTCTCTTTTTGTCATCTTTATGCAGGAGATAGGGCCTTTTGACCGAAGAATGTGATTGATGGGATTTTAAAACACCCTCTCATAACCCAGAGCTACCCAAGCAAAATTTAGCTTCTCACAGACTTCAGCCCTAGTTCATGCCTTTCCTTAATCTATACGGGGTTTTAATTTAGAGAGGAGTATATCAGATTTGAAGTATATCATAATTTTCAGTGGCCATTGAGAGTTTGAGAAAGTCCCCCCCCAGTTATTTCTTATCATCTCTTATACCCATAACCGTCCAGCTAGAAACAAGTGCTCCAAAATAACATCTTGATCTTAAGTGTGGAAGTTGACTTCTTTGTCAAAATCCTGCCCCTGTGTGGCCAGGAAGTGTGAGACCATCTTTGGTTTTATTCGGGAAACACCACTTATTCCAAATCTCTGTTGTGTCAAAACACTTAGTAAAAAAAAATAAATAAATAAAGTGAATTCCAAGGATAGGATGGAAGAAGGACCAATAGAAGATGGAATAGACAATGATAAGTAAATTGGAATTAATGTCACTTTGCCTGTTAAACTAAGACATGTTCCAGAAATTGTTTGAAACTGTGGGATAGAGAATTATGCGTGTGTATGGAACCTAGGGAAAGCCAAGTGCTCGATTTTCTCCTCTCATCATTCAACTCCCAGGGAGGGACACTTTATCTTTCATCAAGAACATAGTTTGCCCTGCCTGGTGCAGCTCAGTGGATTAAGCACCGGCCTGCAAACCGAAGGGTCACCAGTTCATTTCCCAGTCAGGGCACACGCCTGGGTTGTGGGCCAGGTCCCCAGTGGGGCCATGTGAGAGGCAACCACACATTGATGTTTCTCTCCCTCCCTTCCCTTCTCTCTAAAAATAAATAAATACAAATAAATAAATTAAATCTTTAAAAAATTAAAAAGAGCATAGTTGAAGCCCAAGAATGACCATTGGAGCAGTGTCCTGGAGAAAGGAGCTCCCAGGGAATGAAGGAAATGGCTCACACTGGCTCCCCTTCTCCTCTGGCAGAGATTTCAGCTCTGTGACCTATGCTGACTTAGGTAAAACTTAGGCTGAATGTGTTTTCTTCTAAGAAACCTCTATGGTTGGGAGGGCAAAGCAGACCAGAATGCTAACAGGGGAAGGGGAAGATGGCAGTTGCTCCGTGAAGATGTAACTTTAAGGGAGAAAGTCAACAGGGGCCATGGCGGTTTCTACTCCAAGCAAGAAAGCAGACAAGAAGTCAGGCAGAAATCAAAACAGGACCGTACAAGAGGCCTGAGGCTGGCATCCTTGTGCCCTGTAGACCCCTGCACATGACTGAGCAATATTCAGTCGTCACAGCCACACACAGCCAGTGCCCCCGACATGTCCTTAAGAAGGTAAAGCCAAAGCGATGGGCAACTGAATAGGGAATAGAGAAATGGCCCCAGCAGAGGTGAGGAAACCCCAAGCCCCACTCTATGAAGATGGACAGACTCCATTGGAGCCAGAGAACTCAAGTTGAGAAAGTAGTTTTGATCTGAAGAGGAAGGGTAGAACTGAAGCCTATAATAAGGAGAATGTTTAACAAATTCTTATGGGAGTGAGTTCAGAGGAGAGAAAGCAAGAAAAAGATAACCTTGGAGCAAGGGATGAAACTAGGGAAACCAACCGGAAAGGACAAGGACTCAGGATGGAAGAGTGCCTGACAACAATATCAGCCTCTAATACTTGTTGAGCATTTACTGTGTGCCGAGCACTGCTCAGTCCTTACCACAAGGGCTGGCAAACTTTTCCTGTAAAGGGCCCTATAGTCTTGCAGACCACAGTCGGTCGCAGCTACTCAGCTCCACCTTTGCATTATGAGAGCGGCCACGGGCAGCATGCAAACAAACTGGCCTGACTGGGCTGGGCCCATGGTGGGCCAGGTTTGGTCCACAGATGTGGTTTGCCAAGTCCTGCAATGAGATAGGTGCTGTACTGTGTTCACTGTAGACATGAAGACTGAGGCTCAGATGGATTGAGAGGGCCCGAGTGGTCTGGTCCCCCCTGGCAGGAGCACCCATACAGGCAAGCATGAGTTCACCTGGAAGAGACCTGTGGCATGTCAGACAAACTGAGCCGTAGGACACAGTGTACAAGCAACCGGTATGCACCCGGCATGCTCCAGGAACCCCTCGCACTACGACTAAACAAAACCAAAACCAAAAACCAAAACCCAAAGCCAAAACCATCACATTAAATAGGCTTCATGAGTGCTGTATTTTAGGAAATGCTGAGACTAAAGATATTGGAGGAAAAGGAGCAAAGCCTGCTGAATATCTTGGTCGCTTCCTTTGGGGAGTATTCTCTCCGTTCTTTGCCCCTCCCAGTGCTGGCAACGCAGAGTCATCCCGGGGGACACGGGACCGGCTGGTGTTGGGAAAGCACCGTCTTTGGAGCTGAGAGCCTGCCTCCAGGCTCCGGCTGGCCTGCTGACGAGTGTACCAACATGGGCAGTGGACAGATGGGTCCCTGCCTCTTAAGAGCTAACAATCCAGAACAGAAGGCACACAACAGATTTCACATTATCATGGCTCTTCCCGAAGAGGCTTTACCATTGTATTTTCCAGACTAACATATTGGCTCGTGTGTGAACTGCCGAAGTCTTGTGTGTGACACTCCTGGAAGGTTCCAGTGCTCCGCTGCACCACTTAGGGTATTTACAACTCCTATGCTGATAAAATAAATATCACCGTGACAGACACAGGGTCTGTATTTAAATTGCCAAAACACTGCAAAGCTTCCCTAACAGCAAAAGAAAATGTGGAAGAAAGCTATTTTTTACAGCTGAGGGAATTCACAGACATGATCTGGGATCCAGACCGGCTCCGGCTTACGATCTCTAGCCCCCGCACCAGGTTTGCCTCCTTCAGAACAAAACAGGAAGGAAGTTGCAAACCAAGACAGTGCGGGAAAGCCTGCTAGTTTCACTGAGAACTCTGCTCTGTGAGGGGAAGTGGCAAGCCCTTAGCACGGGCAACGGGTGAGTAGGGAGAACAATGCTTCCTCCTACACCAGAGCGAGGGCTTTTTTCTCCAGGACATAAAGGAGCCCCCACGAAAGCTTATTTAAGTGTCTTTAATCAGACTTTTCTGACCTGAGCCTTTGATGATGCCTCTGTTATCCCCAAGGGGTATGGTTGACATGTATTTATCTTTAAGCTGTGGCTTCTACTCCTATAATTTGTTGGTCCAATACAGTAGCCACCAGCCACAAGTGGCTATTTAAATTTAGGTTAATCAAAATTAAATAAATTAAGATTTTTATCTCTTCCGTGGCACTAACCACATTTCAAATGTCCCAAGGCCACATGTGGGTAATGGCTGGGGTGCCAGACAGTGCCAATTCCAGAACATGCTGCCACTGCCGAAAGTTCTCTGGGCCGGCACCGTCTGCCAAGGCAGGACAGCTGTAGAGGATGAGCAGGCACTGCGCCCAGGGCGTCCCGAGCACCTACCTACCTGCGAGGACTGTGAGTGATACGTCAGGACACTTATTTGGATGAGGCTCATGAAAACGCATTCATGTCTTCTTGGCTCTTTCTAGGATGTGATACCTGGCTCAGTTTACCCATGAATCAGGAAAAATGTGCCTGAAAAAGAGATGGGAAGAAAATAAACTAAAATACGAAGCAGGATTGTTCAGAGTGTTGGAAATACGGGCTTCGTTTTGTTTCTGGCTGTTTGTAGCAGACTGTATAGACAGAGTTTTCTGTCTGCCTCTTCCACAAACTACAACACGGGAGACATTGCTTGAATTCCTGGAACCAACCATGCCTGAAGCTATCCACTCCAGCTGGATTTCCTCCTTCCATGAGCCAGTTAAGTTGATTTGAACGGAGTTTTTGTTACTACCAAACAAATAATGACAAATCTTGCTGCGTTCATGAGTGTCTATGTCTTCTACAATGTGTGTGTATTTCTCCTAAAACTGGAAAAATGTAACTTTGGAAAAGTGTGTGTGATAAACAGTGTCCTGTTTTGTATATCATCCATGTGTTGATATTCACGCGCCCTTACAAAAGCAGTTTATCCAAATAACCAAGAACTGATCTCCAAAAATTCACAAGGAACACATAAACATGCCAAAATAACTTTGTGTGCTAAAGGAAAACTCGAGACAACTGTGATAGCTGAATGGTTTGGAGTCCTGGCAGGAACACTCCTCGAAATTATGATTGGACCGTCTTCAGTTACCCTTGCTGTCAGACTGGGTTGTAAAATACAGAGTAACATCTCACTTGACTGATGAAACCTAAATTAGCACAAGTTATTATTAGAAAGCATTCTCATTTGCTAATCTGGCTAGTTCCAAGGATACTAAATCACAATTTTCCATTTTAACAAATGAGTCTCTTTGCAAGTCCTCTAATACCCAAAGGTACAGTGGATAAGGCACCTCTAGCCGAATTGGAGCACGGGCTACAGTGTATTTGCCCCAGGGTAATCTTTTAGTCAGTGGTGTTACTGAAAGATCTTGAATTACCCTCTTCTGCCTATCCTTCTTCCCTCCGAATTGAGTGGCCGCACTGAAGTCTTATAGGTATTTCCCTGTCTCACCTTTGGGCGGCTCCACTGAGCAGCATCTCCTTGACTATCATTGCTGAGACACCTAGTGAAAAGCCCAAAGGAAGTTGCCCATTGCTGAGGCTGCAGAGTGGGTTCTTTGGGAAAATTCCTTGGTGTTCTCCAGCTCTTTTAAGTCCTCTTGTGGCCGGCTTGACTGGCCTTTGAACACATCAATCCTTCCTTGAAGTCACGCATTCCACAGTGTGCTTAGAGGTGGCTCCAGGGGCAGGATAATGTTGGTTGGAATGTGTGGCCTGCTGACCACTCGCCACCCCGCCCTGCCCCCACAGAGAGATCTGTCACTGACTTGCTATAGCGACTGGCCCTGTGGTATTGTTCGTCCCCTGGGGGAGGCTGACCTGCCAGGCAGGGCCATCTCAGGGCAGGCCCATCTGCAGCTGTGCAGACGGAAGTGCCTGACATTAACTCAAGGGTTGTTCTTGGTACCTGCTACCTACACAACAGCCTCTTTTCCTCCTATTGTTATTCCACGGATTTTCCCTTTGGGATTTTCCCTTTTGGTTTCCAACACCACAGCTTCTCTTCTTCCCTCCAACAAATGGACTCCCTTTTCTTCTCAGCTTCTTGTTTTTACACCAGAGCCTCCCAACATGTCTTGCCACGCTCCAGTGTCTGTGACTTGTGAAGGGCTGAGATTCCTCCAGCCGTGCTCCCCTATTAATGGTGCAGCTGGGATTAGGCTGCGTCTTTTCCTAAGGGTCTTCATATTTGCTATCTTATTGGTGAGCCTCATGCCCTCCCTGAGAACCAGTTAAAGTGGGATTATCATCTGTGTTTTAGAGATGTATTTTTTAACCTTTGTTTTTTCTACATAAAATCTCATAGTACTTTCTTATTTTTTCACTTGAAATTTTTTGGCTCTGAGGCTCACCATGAATGAGTATTCCAAAGGAGACAAATGGTTACAATGCTTCCCAGTCATAGGAGGGATGGCAAATAAAAGTTTATCAATATTCCTTTTCACCAGAAATGGTTGTTTACTATCAATACCTGGGCACTTTTGCATAATTGCTTTAAGGAAGATAAAAATGTGCACTGCTCATTCTGTTTCCTACTGGGGAAAAAAATCACACAGCCTGAATGTTATTATAACTAATAATAATAGTAACTAATATTTACTGCAGTATTACTCTGAGCCAGGCACTGTGCTAAATTCTTCACAGAGAGCACATCATGCAACCCTACTAATAACCCTGTGAAGCATTTATGAAGGAAAACGAAGACTAAAGTAACAATATTAAAGACTATGTGAGAAGCAATTTAGCACCCTGATTGAGAGCATGGAATTGGAAACTAGACTGTCTAGCTTTAAATCCCAGCCTCTCCCCCCACTTACTATCTGTGTTACCTTGGGCATGTGACAACTTCTCTGCACCTCAATTTTCTCATCTGTAAAATGAGATGATAATACTACCTACCTCCAGGAGTGTTGTGGAAAGGAATAAGTTAACACATTTATCTATGCTGAGTGCTTTATAACATGTAGAATGGTACCTGGCCCAAAGGAAATGATATATGCCTGTTGCTGCAGCTACACAGCTGTGGGGCACTTCGTAAGCTGGCTTCTCAGTGCCCCAGCTTCTTCGTTCCTTTACATGTAGAATAGGGATAATAGCACTGCCTGCCTAATAGGGCCGTGCTGAATAAGAGGGGGATACTCTTAAGCTACTGATGCCTGGTGCATTGTCAATGCTCCATAAATTCTAGCTATTGTTGCCTTAAGTCCTAACTCGATGGATATGGCGGCTTAAGTGGTCACCAAGGATCTATACTCCACAAGAAAAGCTCTGAGTGTCAGGCTACCGGTGGCTATGTTTAAACTGCTGGACTCAAGGATTTCAGATATAGTTACACCTAAACCCAATTTTAGAAAAAGTGAACAAAACCATTTATCAAAGTGATCTGTGACTGAAAGAACTGAAAACAACCCAGACGATGATTATCGTCCGTTAAATCAGTCCCGTTGCTTCGCCCCCATGAGGCAGCTCAACCAGCATAGCGCGTCTTCTAGGTCAAGGAAGGCAGGCCTCAGAGTTGCTGCTGCCCAGCTGAGGCCTGTGGGCCTTTGAAAGGCTGCAGCCTTCAGCAGAAGGGACCGGCAGCACGGGAGTAAATCGGGGATTTTGAGATCTTAGGTACCAAATAAAAGCACAGATGCCCCACTCGGCCTCCTATCTGAAAACCGAATTGTGGGAGGGAAATCTGGGTGTGGAGTCAGAGGGGAATGGGGACACCCAGAGAACTCTGAGCTGCTCCTGGGTTCAGAGGACCAGCATGTTTTGGGAAAGGGTTCTGTACGGGTGACTGACCTGCAGAAGTGAGTTTTGGAGCTGAGAGAGCAGGTGTCTGGCGCCTCCCAGATCTGGAACCAGCTTCTACCTCAGCTGACATTTAGAGGCATAATGGCAGTGTGCATCCCTGCCAAGGACTGTGAGCGTGCGATTTATACAGCCTGTGCCCACCTCCTTGCGCCATGTGCAAATTTGCTCTCCCGCCCACCCAATTAACAAAACCAGATACGGAAAACTGGGGGAAGGATTATTATTCTACTGCAATTGGTTTTGGTCACAACATTTATTTTACTGCAGAATTCTGGATTGCCACCTTCCTGGTAAACAAAACAAAAATAAAAACCACTTAGGTACCAGTCCTCATCCCTTTTTTCCTCCAAAGCTTCACGAGTTAGGAATCTTCACTGACAACCACCTGCAAAGTCACCGGAGTGACCTCTGGCTGGTCAGAAATCCAGTACTATGATAGCAATAACAAAGGAGATTAGTCTTTCCTCTTTCTTGAGATCTGATGCGAATGAATACAAGTCAGAGGCAGGGACTTGCTCTTCTTTGTTTAAAGCCATGTCAAAGCGTGCTTTGAAATACTCGACTTCATGCTTGATGGAGTTTGCTGTGAGCTCAGACTCCAGAATGCATTGGTACTTGCAAGCCTTTCAAGACTCCTGCATGGAATTTCATTACTGGAATTCTTCAGGTCATTTCCCGTGGAAGCCATCACCCCAATGACCATGCACCATTCACACTCCGCAGGGCTGACCCAGTGAGCCGCCTCCCCTCCCAGGGCTGTGAGCAGCACCTCTCAAACTGTGCAGT
This sequence comes from Carollia perspicillata, assembly GCA_004027735.1. Lineage (NCBI taxonomy): Eukaryota > Metazoa > Chordata > Mammalia > Chiroptera > Phyllostomidae > Carollia > Carollia perspicillata. The sequence goes on from PVKM010000439.1 coordinate 72,033, forward strand.
GGTGACAGATCTCTTGGAAGACAAGAAGTGTTATTTCTCTTGAAATAGAGTTTGTGTCCCTGGAGATACAAGTGCCAGCAGCCTACATGGGTCCCACGACTGGACCAAAAAAATTCCCATTAACAAAGACTCCACGGGACACAATGGGGAGACCCAAATATGCTCCCTAAGCCAAGGTTTAGATGAACCCTTGGTATTTTTGACCCTGCTTTGCAAGTTCATTGGGTCTTTTCACTGTTACGAGGAAAGTACACACCGGCAGCAACACCGCCTACAAAATCTCATGGAATCACAATGCAGCAAAATATCTAAATACATGGCAAAGCCCTTCTGTAATTCAGAGTTAACACAAGCGCAGATGTCACCTTCGTCCAAAAACTTTGCACATTTAAGCACCATGGCGCCACAGTTCTTGCTAATGGATGTAGCCCAGGCTGCAGTGTTTGGCATTCACCTGTCAGACACATAATTTGCTTAACATCAGCTTTTATTGATACAGCGAAATGTATAGCTTTTGCATTAACAGACCCATTAATAAGTTGGGCTCTGAAGGCCTGAGCAAAAGAAGCCAAGGTTTCTGCCGGAGACATGCTGAGTGAGCTGGGCTCCCAAGACTTACACCTGGCAGGCCCTCATCCATTCGTTTTTCCAATCATGTTGGAAAGAGTGATTTGGGATTTGGTGCTAGTGGTTGTGTTTTTTAAACCCATTTAACATTCAGGAGTAACTATTGCTTTTTAGAGGCAGTAATGCGTCCTGCCAGAGTTGGGACCTTGAGGGGTGACTTGAAAGTTCCTTTGATCCAAGCCCGCACCAGTATCTGCTGTCCCCAGGTGGCGGGCTGAGTGATCCGTGGTGCTGTTTGTCCACAGAAGACACTGTTCGATAGAAGCGCTGGGACGGGTCCCAGCTGAGACTGAAAATGGCCCATGCTTTAAAATTCTGTATCGGTTAATGTGCTTGCAAGGAAGAAATCGCGTTGTGATTTTTGCAAGGCTTAATGGAGAAAAAATTAAAAGAAGCAAAGAGAGCTTCAAATGGATCTTCAATGAAAGCATGGTTTAAAGCCCCCAGTAAGTAATTTTTATGCCACTTCTTATAAAATTATTCAGCAAACTGAGCTCCTTGAGAACAAGAGGGATTCCGCCCTCCCTGAGGTCCTTACCACATGAGAATGCCGGCTGCCTGGTCTGCATTCATGATCTGTTTGCTATGTAAGGAATGCATGCTTTAAAAAAAAACCCTATAATGTTGGAAAGGCCTAAGCACTGAGATCTTTTATAAACAATATTTAATGCCTCTGAATGCCTTATCTTGTTGACAGTCTATTCAAGTTACTAAATAAACCTGGACTCACTAAAGCATTTTGTTCAAATAGATCCCTGATCCTTTCTCTGAACTCCTTGAGGCCATATGTGTGGAAATTCAGGATTTTTTAGATTCTAGAAAGAGAATAAATGTGGTGAATGTGCCATCTATTACTTAACACTCCTTGGACATCTGGAGCTCCCTGCAATCGGACATTAATATCTTTTGCAGAAATGCATGTGAATAGCCACATTCGGGAGGATGAATAGAAACAGGGGCTTTTACTAGCCTCGCGCCAGTGCAACTCAGGTCTCCTGCCAAATATCTTAGGAAAAACTTTGGTGGATCACAGCTCTTTGGATTCTAGAACTCTGAACAAAGAACTGTGGGCCTGTAGTCTGTATGGAATGTGTCTTCCCCTCCAAAAGCAGGATTGTCAAAACTAGGAATGCTTTACTGGGCTATTTTTGCTTGTTTCACATTATTGAACTATTTTAAAGTAAATCAAAGGGCCCTATATATATAACCTCCCCAAAGGAGCTAGATGGCACTTTAGGAAATTACGTTTTAAGCTGTTTTTTTCATCTGCAAATAGGTTAAACCAAATTGCTATTTTCCAATGCAAAATGGCCTGTTCATTCCTTCCTTCCTTCCTTCATTCATTCAAGCAAACATTGATTTCACGCTCAATATGTGCAAAACACCATGCTGGGATCTGACACAACCTCTGAATGGTGTGGAGGTTGTAGGGCGTAAACACACTAGCAGGCACGAGTTTAAATTACAGAGCATGATATTCATGGAGAAGAATCCTTATGAGGTTGCCACTTTGAATCAGGGCAGTCAACAGAAATGACACATAACCTGGGGACCTAGCCTCTGCAGCTCTCCAGACGTCACAGGCTGGAAGACGCTTCGACTTTTAGCCGCAGTGATAGTGCTGAGGGATAACATTTGCCATTCTAAAGAGGAAAGCAGGAGGGAAAGGGGCACTCCGACAGATATCACCTTCACGTAGAGGCTCAGCGCTGAAGACATTTATGCCAGAATACATTTGAAGCTATTATTTGGGGGATAGAAAGGGATGAAAAACAGCAGAAAACAATTGCTCCTCTCCAAAATCTGGGAAGCTTTAACAGGGCCACTCAGATTAGCCAGAGACTTTGGGTCATTGTCTTCTCGAGAGGACAAAGTCCTCTCAGCCCTTCATTCTTACCTAATCTTTGCTTACAGTGTCTTGTAATTAATATCTGTCTTCTTGAAAATTCATTGGGAGAGAGATTATTTCCTCTGAGGTTAAAAGATGGCAGTGAAATAAAGATTTTAGAGCTATAGGCCAAAGAAGGCTCTAGAAAGTGCAGGAGGGAGACGGAAGAAAAGGTTACTGGCCAAGAAGTGATAAGACAGTGACCTTAAGTGAACACATGCACCAACACGTAAATGAAACACACCCTTCTCTGGCCGTGTGGCAGGAGCCTCCCTAGTTCTTTCAGGAATGCTTGGGTTGCAGGTGGTACTACAGGTTGGCTGATGATTCCCAGGCCGTGGATATCTCAGGAAAGTGAGCAGATGAAACCAAAGCAGCCTCCCTCGGCTGCCATGTGGGCTGGCCCGATGAAGAACTCTTTGTTCTCCCTTTCAGTGGCCACCACAGTTACTCTGTGTTTTACATTCAATTAAATTTCCACTAATCCCAAACTACAGAAAAACATAGCTGTCGGCATGCCCCTGTCCCCTCCTGAAGCAACACAGTCTGCAGAGAAACCTTTTATGGTACAAGCCCCGCCTCGCACATGCTATAAAAGATGCATATGCCACCCCTTGGCCCTCAAGTGCTTTCAGAAAGGCGCCTCGTGGGCCCCTGGCCCCTGGGCTTCCAAGGCGTCCTGTGAATAGTGCCTCTTGTTGGGGTGGTTGCTATAGCAAGCCCTTGTTTTTAATTCAATTGCACAATAAATAATACTTTATGCATAGTGGGGTGGGGGGGGGGTTGGTCACTTTAAATTGCCTACTCTCCATGTGGTCAAAAGGGGAATTTTTAACCTTCGAGTAATGAAACAGCACCTGCTTCTTCAGCTTACTTGGATTTTGACGCTTCCCCTCCTTGCAAGGTATTGAGATTTAACACACTCTGAATACTTCTATCAATGTGCAAAATCCGTGATCAGCACTTTCAAAAATATCATTTTGAACTAACACTTTCCTATTTGTTTGGAATGAGAAATAAATGGGAAGCGGGCTTTATACTCACCAACAACTCTCTGAGTCCTGCGTTCCGTATCACAGAAGAGACGTGTCGTCGCACTGGAGGGACTTTGGGGAGAGAACTGCCACACCAAGAAACAGAACATGTGGTCTAGGGAAGCATCTATGTAGCATGATAAATAGTTGACAGCTCTGGGAATATCTGATTGTTCTGGAAACACAGAAAATTGAGAATGGACTGAGAGACATCAAGGGGGGCCAGCAAAGGGGCACCCCTCCTGCTCATACAGAGCCAGGGGTCAGGAATGATGTACTTCTGGGAAATAAAAATAAAAGGAGCACAGAGGTTAATAAAATGGAGACGTAGTCCTCTCCCCAGACACGGCGAGGTGAAAATTACTTATCACCTGCTGGAGCGGATGTGAGAACGGGCCGGTGACCAAGTGTGTGGCAGGGAGGACTCGGGAAGGAATAAGCAATCTCCAAGAAGCTTGCAACAGGTTTCCTCCGGCTTCCCAGCCAAGCAGTGTCTTGCGGCTCCGTCTCCTCATTAGAGGACAACATCTGTTTCTTCCTACAATTAGCTCACAGTTCAATAGTTAGCTCCAGCCTCTTACACCTGTACCACACGCAACGTGGAAATTACAGAAGCACATGTTGTTTTTTTTCTTCAATCACCTCCACTTACACACGTTGTTAAGCATCTAATAGAAAACAACCGCACGGTCCCTAGCCCCCTTCCCCCTCGGAATGCTTTTTAAAAGCAAGTTGGGAAAGTCTTTGTTTTTATGGGCCCCAGTTCCCATTTCCAATCTCACCTCTATGCTCCATGGCCTCCCTGAATTAAAGAAGGTCCCCAGTGCTGTCAACCAACCCACCGTGCGTCAGGCCATAAAATCTTATTTTCAGCCACCTGCAGGACGATGGAGGGAAGAGGAGCTGCACAGAGAGAGAGGGGTGGGGGAAGAGCTCCAGCTGGCTGCTGAGGACGGTTTCAACAGCATTCTTCGGAGGGTGAAAGGGCGCAGAGTCTCGGGTCATTTCCTGCTACGTCTGTGCCGCATGGGGGGAGAATCCGTAATCGCACTGTCTCACAGTTCCATTAGTGTCAAAGCTCATTAGGAGCCCAATCCACTCGGCAGCAGTGGGCACACAAAAGAACCAGCCAAAGTCTGCACAGTGCAGTGTCGTCCATTCCAAGTTGGGGGCGGGAGGGGAGGAAGGACTGTAACATTCCCGACTGGGTAATTAGAGTCAGCAGGGAAGCAGATAGGCCCTAGCAGGCGTCTCATTTCTCTCCTGGCTGTTTTAGAATATTGGCAGGGCTGCTTTCGTCCAGGGGGGAGTCCATGGGCCTGGGTCATAACTCACAAAGAAAAGTGGTCATCAATGTGCACCCCGTTCTTGGGCCAAGTTGAGGAGGCTGGCTGCAGTTACCATTGTTGTCAGTGTCCACGTAGGGCAAGGAGAGAAGGACGGCAGAGGGGCTTGCCTTGGGTGCTAACGGGGGCTGCTTAGGTAATTGGCTAGCAGGGTTCTAGTAAGTTAATATGAACAGGTTCGCATTCGCTGTGTACTGGGTAAAGAAACGCGGGCAAGCTGTGGCAGCCTGGCAAACTACGGTGCTGCCATTATCCACGCCTACGTGCTTATACCTACCTACTCGTATCATTCCGATTTTCTTCCAATCCCGCTGCAGCTCCACCGCTAAGGTGATACAGGCAAAACAGATACGAAACGGTCCACTGTGGCTGTTGTTTTTGCCTCTTTTGGCAGTTCTATAAAATACAAGAACTTATCCAAAAGGGATTTTGTTATTGAGATGTAACCTACTTGCAATAAAATTGGCCTTTACTAATTTTTGCGAGTTTTGATAAATATATACCTTTGTGTAATTAGCGCTACTAATAATGTTCAGAATATGTCCATCTACCCCCCAAAAAATCCCCTCTTGCCACTCTGCAGTCAATCCCTTTCCCTGCCCCCACCCGAGACCCCAAACAACCACTAATCTGACTTTCAGTTATTATGGTTTTGTCTTTTCTAAAATTTAATGTAAATGAAATCACACATAGCCTTTTGAGTCTGGCCGCTTCCAGATTCTTCTCTGAATATAAAACTAAACACATATCCAACAGAAGTGCAAAAACTGAGGAGAGATGGTTAAATCTGAAGCACTTTATCAGTGCTTTTTAGAAAAGTATTTCTGAAGACCCTGGCGAGTGGACTATGTACACTGTTCAGGAAGCACAGAGATGAGGGCCGGTATAAGTTGGCGTACAGAATGGCCCATACGTGTACTGTGAGAGACTAACATTCCCAGATCAAATTGGCTGGGTCTGTGCATCAAAACACGGCATCACACTGCCCTGCTTTGCTGAACTTGACTCTTAAAGAGTCAAATGATGATCTTTGAGCTTCATACAGCAACAAGGACAAAGGCTCCCCTTTGACGCTGTGAGGGCACCTGAGCTGCTGCGCTTGGTGGAGAACAGACCACGGCTGACCTTTCTCCCTGTGCTGGCCCACAAGCTGGTCACCCGACACACTGCCTTTCCCCAACAGAAATAATTTCTTTCGTTCTCAAAAAGCCTAGAGAATTACAGAAATAAGAGAGCAGTTTAAGCATCAATTTCTCATCTGAGACTTCATTTTCAAGAACACCTGAAACCACAATGATGCTGATTGCATTCTGTTTTCCTAGCTCCTTTGTTAAGGGCCTGACCTGAACATTGCTATTATACATTTTGGGATTTCTGGAGCCCAGCTTTACCCTGAGGGGAAATAAGGAAACAAATAAACTTAAAAAAAATTTTTTTTACCTAACCCTACATCCTAAGGTCACCATTGAAACACATCAGATTCAAAATCTGCAAGGTCGTGAGGCCAACCTCACAGGAAAGCCAGGAAAACTAGAAGCTGTGAAGGACATAGATCTGCTGAATATATTAAGCCTGCATATGTGTGTGTATGTGTGTTTTCTAATCCTCTCAGGGAAATTTATACCAATCCATACAGATGTACGCTTTTCTGTTTATTATTCCCAAGTGCGCAGTGGAGGTTAATGTCATGCAAAGGGAAAAGAACTCTGGAGTTTGACAGCACTCCACCTATGTTATTTTAAGACAAAACAAAGAGAATGAAAACTTGTTCTTTCAGACAGCGTTTCTCACTCTCTAATGCTACCCAGACTGGATCGTCTTAAATCTGATTTGGGATTTGAGCATTATTTGGATTAGCTCATTAGCGGGGCACCGTTCTGGCAAGCCACTGATCTGGGGCAGTGGTGCACAGTGCCATGACGGTATTACGCTGAAAATGAGAAATCTAATGAGATTAGACAGATCCTAGTGCACAGGGTCTGAAGGTACTTCGTACGGACCCCCTGGAGCTCAGGAATGCAGGAGGTGGACACCTGGAAGCTCTGGACTCAGCTGAGCTAGAACACAGCCTCCCAGAAGTGATTTCATACAGGAAGGCAGAAACGTCACACCTTTCCTAAGCAGGTACTGTGCAGTCTCAAGCAATTGCCCATATCAGAAAGTAATAATAAGAAAATGTCATTACTTTGGGAGTGGGTGTCAGTAGAGGGAGCTGAGATGAGGCTTTAAGGTAAAACTCTGCTGTTGTTTCACGTCTCTGTACGAGAAGTAGAACAAGCTACAGTTAAGGACCCATTGGCACCTGGAACTACCAACCTGGTAAGTTCTAAAGTTTCTTGCCCGGTACTGGCTGTCCAAATAAATCCCACTGATGCTTTCCCCTCTGTTTAACTGATTTTCTTTACCCCCCTTGTAATTCTGATGGTTTTTAAGCTAAACAGAACATGGTGGTTCCTTTTTGCTAAGAATGGGGCTGTCACTAAGATCAGAAAATGCTGGGTTCCAACAATGTGTGATTTATAATGTCCAGATGTGACTATGGGGCAGCGCACAACACTCAGTGTGAGGGGGCTTTGTGCCTCCCCCATCCTTTCCCCTCCTCCTTCACTCGAAGAGAAAACAGAAGTTTCCATGGCATTTTCTTGCTTGTAGATGGAAAATCAAGCCATTAAACAGAGAGGCTGGGAGGTGGTCCCCTGGGACAGAAGTCCTTTCTCATATTGTGCTGGTGTGCCACCTTGTGGTGACTTTTAGGACTCTCCGAAAGGCCTGTGCCTTAATAAAGCTGCCCCCAATTCAGTATCCTTCCGAAAGCCAAGGGGGGAAAATGCAGTGTTAATCCACTCTACGGATCGTCTTTGAGATGAGTGTGTGCACAACAAAGGCAAATGTACTTTCAGCACATGCTAACAACATGTGAAATGAAGCACATGGCTTCTTTCGTATTCTTCCTCGCCGGACAATGAATAACCCATTTTGACTTAAAAGTCAAGAACTATCTTTTAAGTACTTAGATCTGAATACATGACAGAACTGATTCCACTTTCTTAGTTTACCTTTTCAAAAGTATTTAGGAAAAGAAAGAGTATTTATGGATTTAAAGAAGCAAGTCAACCAGCAACTAACGGGTGACCCATTTTAATGGCACGGCTCCACTTTAAGTATCTGCCAGGGGTGGCCAACCAGTTGGTGTCTCTGGGCCACACGGGGAAAAGGAGAGTTGTCTTGGGCCACACGTTAAATACATTGCAACATGTAATCACAAAAAAATCTCCTAATGTTTTAAGTGAATTGACGATTTTGTCTTGGGCCATAGCCATAGCCATCCTGAGCCACATGTGGCCCGCAGGCCACGGGCTGGACACCCCTGTAGGAGGATGAGGACCTTAGGCATACTATAACAAATGAAGGATTCTGGTCCCGACACAAAAGGACAAAGAGGAGACACAGACAAATTCCTGGTGTCATAGAAATGTAAGAACTTTCTAAGGCTGAGGAAAAGCATCCAAGGGAGAGAGAGAGAAAAAAAAAACCTTTCTCTGAAAAATGGAGCTTCAAAAACACATTTTAACTTTTCCTGCCAAAAAACAAAAGGCACAGTCCAAAATAGTTGTCAGAATCTCAAAACACAGAGCTCTAAGAATCCCTGGGAGATGACATCAGATGCTGTGATAAGTGTTACCCTTGTGAGACAAGCATGGCCGCATCTGCAGGGTTTCACGAATTCAGAGCAGATTTAAAAAAAAAAGAAAAGAAACAACTGGACTACCCCCAAAGTCTTGGTGAGACGGGGAAATCATCCATGATTTAAAAGATCATTTTTCTAAACATAATTGTTTATGAGAATCCAGGCAGCAAAAGAAAGAGAGGTTTTTGGGTTTTTCGTTTTCAACAAAATCCATTGTCAGTTGTTTTTTTTTACTTTTCTTTCTGAAATTCATCAACACCCGCTGTCACTCAACTGTAGTTGAGCAGTAATCTATTATTTCACTTAAACACACACTAAAAGAGGTGATGTTGATTAACCCAAGTAGAAGCAGACATGCTTTGGGAACTAAAGCTCTGCTAGAGCTTCAAAAGGAGCATCAACTGGCCATGGGAACTCTGTTGCTAGGGAGATGGTTACCAGGCACAGGTGCTCGGGTGGCAGCCCCCGATAGCTTGTTTGATACCCTTTGGAGTGCGAGATGTCACGAATGAAGCCCTTTCGCATATTTATTTTTTTCTGAGTGCCTTGGAAAGAAGGGACTGCCCTGGTATGGCTGCTTTTCCCAGGCAAAATTAGAAAAGGAAGCAAGGAAGAGTGGGGGAGGGGGGAACATGATCAGACAGCCATGCTGAAACTGGGATGTATGGGGGAGGCATGGACCATGAAGTGACCCCGAGGACCGCACACGCCAGAAATCGCCGAGGTGAGTCTGGAGCCAGTAGCAAGGCTGACCCATGAGGACAAAGAAGCCAACATTCTGTGACTTCTGTTAACCATAGCTTATTGAGAGCAACCACGTGCCAGCCATTCTGCCCCCCACCTTACACACTCCATCCTGCTAATTCCCACATTCACCCGATGCAAGGCCTTGTTATCACCATTTAACGTGCGAGAATACCCAGCATCAGAATGGTTAGGGAACTTGCCAAATGCTAATGTGCTCTCTCTTTTTTTTCTTTTTTGGTCTGCTTTCAAACTCTTGTTGTCTCCAAATGTCTTCTTCCAGGGTTGTCTCACAGGACTTAAAATTGCTAAGATTTAATAGCAAAGATTTACAAAGCACTGGCTCTGTGCGGTGAAATTTTTGGATGGAGTGTGCGTGTGTGTGTGTTCGACGTAATTGCAGACACCAGTCTTGCCTCTTTACTGGAGTTTAGAACCTAGCAAAAACAAACAAACAAAAAATGCAAATATAATAAAAAATATTTTATGTGCAAAAATGAGTAATGAAGAAATATTGAGGGCAGGTGCTGAGAGGGAAACTACTCAGACTAGGATGTTGGACATGAAGTCTGGGTGGATGGATGGAGGGTAGTTGGAAACCGAAAGAGGGAATCTCTCCTGGTCGGGGGTGGTGGGTAGGTTGTGGAAAGCAGATCGAACCGAAGAGATGATTGAATTGATTTGGGTGGGTGAAAGGAATGAAATAAAGGCTGGCTCTCTGTGGTGTCCGAGGAGAAAGGACAGACCTCAGTGAGGGAATTAAAGGGACCATTTTAAGGAAGTGGGAATGGGTGATCTGAACTGGTGAGATAAACTGGGTGTTTGTCAGTGTGAGTTTGTGTGTTTGTGTGTGTGTGCAATGGTGAGCCTGGGTTGGGGGTAAGGAGGTGGCAGAATGAAGGTGAGAAGGACAGAGGGGAAAACAACGGATAGTCGATTTAGCTTTCTGCATTATTTCGCCCAGAACCAGTCCAGGTTAATATGTAATCCATGTATTCTGCCGTAGAAGCTTCTGTCCTTTATCTAAGAAAGGAAAACAAAAACTACAGCATATTTGCATTTTATTATTAATGCATGAGGGAAAAAGCTGTCCCTGTAAGTATTTGGGATTATCACAACTAGGAAATATATATATTTATGTATTTATAATTTATATATTCATACATATAATCACATATATTAATTTTTTTCAAAGTCCAGGAGGAAGCCCATGTCTTTCAGCATGGTGTGAGCCCATGTTCACCGCCATGGGGCCGGTGGGCTCTGCGGGGGCTGTGGGGCTGCAGCTGCAGGGGCAGACGCGAAAGCACCAGGTCACGAGGCCCCTTTAGGAAAAGGTGAGGCAGTGAATTATCTTTATAGCCTGGAAATGACATATCTCTTTTATTCAGTGAGTTATATACTGTCTGGATTGAGTTCATGGACCTATGAGTCATACAAACATGTCTCTTTCTTTATCTTCGGGGACAGCAGGAGGGTAGAGGTTATGTCATGATTAGAGAGGGAGGGGGAGGGGAGGGGTGGGCTGATCCATGTGTCAGGGCCTCACTGAGCGGGTCTGGGTCTGGGCAGAGCCAGCCCCATGTGACGGGTTAGCAGCCAGGCCAGCTTTCGCTCCAGTAGGAAAGCGTGCAGCCCAGCACCAAAACCCTGAATGAGGCTCATTCCAGAGGGAAACTGTCTCCCCTTTTGCAATTTGACCATTCTTTCATCTGAGGAAGGCGTGTGTGCGCGCGTATGTGTGCACAATGAAATTATTTTTTGCATTTTTATTCGAGTCACACCAAATTAGACAAGTAACTCAGCAGCCACCCTGTGATGCCTGGCTCACAGATAACTATCTGCTGGCCGTCTTGCTGTATAAACCTACCATACAGAAGGAAAAGGCAATAGCTTATATGCAAATAACCCCTTGCTTGCTTTGTTTTCTTTGTAAAAAAATCAAACCTCCCTTCCTTCGGTACCATTTAAATAAACACATTACTTGCCTTGAACCAGTAGAATATACATTCCCAGCTGATGGATGCCTTTCCATTTATTTTATAATGTTTATTTTTTCCTCAGCCAGGGGTTGTTCTCCCAAATGTCAAAGAGGAAATATTTCCCAAACCGTGTGCTGTGACTGACTGGCTTGGGCCTAATCAGATAGTGAGGTGGGGTGGTGGGGAGAGAGGCCACGATTTGTCACGCTGGCGCTCGGTTTCTGGATAGAGAGGTGCTGTGCAATGTCAGCCTGCCTGAGCTCCAGGCCCCAGTCGAACGATCCTCCTCTTCCTCCCCCCCCTTCTCCTATCCTCTCTCTCTCTTTCGCACTCACACAGGCACAAACACAAACTACCTCTTCAGATCTATCACTGACAGAACAGTTATTAAACAAAATCTCAGTGCAGGGAATTAATAATGTCAAGAATTTATTTCTTTATCAAATACCGTGGCCTGAAGGAAGAGTACGTTGTGCTTGTACAAAGACGGAAGTACATCATTACTCACCCGAGGGAGAAGGATGAGTTTGTGATTTTTCATACTTGTCAAACGAGTAACACAAAAGAAAGAGACAGAGATCTCCAGGAGTGTTTGTACACACAAAGAGGTTAGAATCTGTTGTTTCATTTTGTTTTCGCTTCTGAAGGGTTCCTGGCCCCATGGGAGTGTGGTGGGGAGGTGAGGCGTGGTGATCGCAGCCACAGATTGGAAAGGAGGGACTTGGAAGTGCATCAGCTGATCTTTACATCCGAGGATTTGATCCTTTGACTGTCTTTGCTATCTGTCAGCGAAGAGGGCAGCAGGGAGTGAGGAAGTTAAGGGAGGCGGGGGGAGCAGGGCTGCAGATGTGAGCCACGGGATGTCCAAACACGTTACAAGTTGTGTGATTCTTAAAGCTCGGCTGTGTGCTGGCGCTCATTTCGGCAGTAGCTGTCATCCAACAGCATGCAATTGCACATGAAGGATATCAAGTTTGTCAGGAAATAGCCTCTCTTTTTTCCTCTTGACCTTATTCACTGGGACGTTTGTGACTTGTCACTCTCCTTGATACGGGAGGAAAAAGAAGTCAAGAGGCTCATGGGAGAACCAAAATCAATGTGTCTTGGTAAGAAATACAGGGCACCCTGCTCTGTAGTTATCAGCATTGCCAACTTAAATTGTCAATTTGAGCAAAAGCCGTGATCATCATCACAGAAAAAGAGTGTCTTCATCTACTGGCTGCGTTTTTGATTTCTGATTATTGTACGAAATGTGCAGCCCTAGCAGTTGTCTTCCTGGTGGTTAGGTTGCAATTACAAATCAGAGCCACTTGTTCACTGCTGCTCCCATTACCATCATGTTGAATGTGGATGGCACTCAGGTTGATGCCTGAGAAGCTGTACAACCTGAAGTGCAGAGGAGTTAAAGCCCATGGGTTACTCTAAACCAAGGGGGGATGGAGCCTGCAGATGAATGCCCTAGTCGCCATCTTTTGGTAGATAATTCTGGAAGACATTCCTTATACTTCCCAGTTGTCTCAGCCAAATGGATCCCCCATTGCCTATAGTGGAAACCTTGCTAATGATGCACCTTTCTATTGGCTTTTCCTATGTCCCCATCTCACTCTCCCTGCTTCCTCGCTCCTACTTCTGTGATTATCTCCCAAGCAAACTACCTTTACCCTAATCCTTGTCTTGGGCTCTGCTTTTAGGGGAAAATAAACTCAGATAGCACCTATTAAGCAAAGTATATTTCTTCAGAGCACTAATACATTGGTAAATTCTTCACCAATGCTTCTTTCTCAAACCTAAGATGCAAGCTGCCAGAGATGGTGATGGTCTTGCCTCCTCAATCCACAGCACTGGGAGTAGGGGGAAGCCAGCACTGGAGGTGACACAGTAGCCATCCAACATCCAGGGGCATGTGAGAGTCTGCAATTCCTCCTCAAGTAGCATCGAGGGGAGCTAATTTAAGAATCTTTTGTTAATCACCCCATGTCCAAGCTGGCATCACAAAATTCATCTAGCCACAAATTCACTGAGAATTTACTGAAGATCTAGTATACACTCAAGCATTTGTACTAGAGTCTGAAGCCACAATGGTGAATAAAACAGATAGTTTCTGTCTGGTGGAACTTAGTATCTTATGGGAAGGACCCATTTATCAAATGGTCATACACACAGATGTATACCTACAGTATGTGATAAATGAAGGAAGCTATGACAGGGTTCTGACCTCTATTGGTGGGCCTAGGAGAAGTGGGCCTAGGACCTCTATTGGTGGGCCTTTCCCAGAGAAGTGATGTCTCTGAGGGATAAGGAAGAGCTGGGGCGAAGTGTGAGTGATAGGGAGAAAAAGCTTCCAGGGGGAAGAGTATACATGAAAACTAGGAGGGGGTGGAGGAATTGATTATTGGAGGAACGGAAAGCCACTGTGAGTGAAAAGCAGAGATGGAAGTGTTGAAAGCATTGGCTGAAACCTGAGGGTCAATCAAGGCCCAGATAAACATGTTTATATTTATCCGAAGAGCAACAGTAATCAAATGGAGGTTGGGTTTGAAATTTTTTCAAAAATTATATTAGCAATAAATGAATATACTCTTATCTTTAAAACGTTCCAATTATATATGTAAATCAAAAGTTTGCCTGTTTCTGCTTCCCCAACCAATTATGTTCACAGTTGTTACCTGCTGTGTCAAAGGAAACTGGACTTGGTGACAGCACAAATGGATGGTCTGATGCTGTGTCAGTTCTATAGGTTTAAAAAATCAGAAGACATATATTTAGTCACATAACTTGTAATAGTTCAGAGAGCTAAGGAGCTATTTTTAGTAACAAAAGTTATTTGAAAATATTGTTTAGTTCCTCTTTATCTTTTTCTTTAAACATTTCTATTTTTATTCATTTTATAATGTGCATACAGTTTAAAGATAAATATCTACTTCAATTGGGGGTGCTTGCTCTGCCTTCTTTACTCATGAGAATCATGAATAAAATTCTTGGAGGCCACTGTAGCTGTGGTTAAGGACAAGATTTCTGATACTGGTTTGCTTGGGTTTAAATCTTGGACTCATCGTGTACAAACTGGGTGCTCTTGGAAATTTACTCCATCTCATCGTTTCTCCCTTCTAAAATACGGAGGGTAATAGTACACACTTCAAAGGGTTATTGTAAGAATTGGATTAAATTAAACCTGCAAAGCACTTAGAATAGTGCCCACCACATTGCAAGTACTCGGTAAAGCTTAACGACTACTGTTAATGTTGTTACTATTGCTTGTACCCATCCACTTTACTGAGCTTCACTTTTAGTTCTAACAGTTTGTAACTCGATTCTTTTGTACTTTGTTGGTAAAAAACAAACAAAAAAAAAACAAAAAAACATTTCCTGGCAAATCACAATAATTCTAACATTTATTCCTTATTTCTTTGTCTTAATTTATTGCCTTGGCATTACTTTTCTTGCTGGAACATTAGCAATAAGAACTTTTAATAGAAAGGCCACTGTTGTTTCACCATTAAGTACAATACTTGTGTATAGGCCTAGCACACTTCTTTTATCTAGCTAAGGAAGGTTACTTCCATTATTAGGTTGCTAAAAGGTGTTATTTTGCATTGTGGAGAGAAGGTATTGTTACTCAGTAAGTGAAACAAAAAGTTGAATTTATTACTTAAGAAAGAGTATGCTTGTTAGCCACAATCTCTCTGGGAAAAGCAGCCTGTTGATCTTCGATGGGGTGGAGGTCAGGGATTGTGTGGAGATTATATTGGTGACAGAGGGAATAGTTGGTTGACATCAAACTTAAAAGTATGTTTTTTGGGAAGCAAGACTTGTTGATTGGTTAGGTTTCAGAACTGTCACTGCAGTGACTCCACAGATAATTGGTTGACCCTCGAAAGTATTAGACTGTTGATGACTGGTCAACACTCAGATATGGGTCCAGTGAAGTGGGTGGCTATTGATTAATTAGATTGTGGTGAGCTGTCATCCACTGATTGAATAGCAGGCAGGACATGGTATCTGGACAATATGGGAAAAAAAGAAGGCGGTTGTGCTGGCAGGCAGTTGTGTTTAGAGGTGTATAGACAAACGTTAGCAAGATGGAACCCATGGGGTGGGGAAGGCACCTGGTCCTGGGAGCCGAACTTGAGGATGTAGATCCACGACACAGAGTATACATGCAATCTGGAGAATGTGGAATAACACACAATAAGTGATTGTCCTGGTTGACATGGCAAGCTATTGTCTTTATGGATGTGCAATCAATAGTAATAAAGCACATTAGAAGGACAACAAAAGGCAAGTACTATTTAGAATCTAATTAGGTGAGCTTAATGAGAATAAAGGTTTTCAACAGGAATACAGATGTCATGATTTGGGGCAAGGGAAGTTTTCGAGATGAAAATGAGATTAAAACCCTAGAGAGGCTGGGATACCACACAGAGTACCTAAGCTAGGAACCCAGTCTTTGGTCATAAGAAATACATATAGTTAGCTAAATGGGGCCACAACCTGGTCTCAGAAGAATGTAGAAATGTTTTATTAGGGCAAAGGCCCAAGGACAAACCACTCCAGTAGCAAGAGTAACTTGATGCAGAGATGTCTGAGTGTGAAAACCAGAGTTCTGAGGGCTGGGATGAACTTGTCAGCCAGGCAGATGTTTCTACCTGCACCAGGGGCAAAGAGAAGGAACACAGAGGTTCAAATGAAGAGCCCTTAATGGAGGGACTATTTGCATAAGTTTTGGCAGAATTAAGGGTCAATTAAAGGATGGTGAGGCAACCACAGACTAAGGGTGAGCCATACCTAGGACTGAAGCAGCAAAGGAAGGAAATAGTGGTACAAGACCTAAGAGATGGAACCTAGGAAGAAGGATCTACTGGTGGGTATTTTTGGTTCTGGAGGGACACAGCTACCCCAAGAGACTGAACACTAAAGCCAAGAGGGAGAGAGGAAGAGCTACCCTACTCTGGCTCTTCCCCCACCTCTGACCTCTAGCCAGGGTGTCCCCCAAGCAGAAGCCGACTGGCTAGGAGCCTGGGTGATGCCATCCACCAGGAGTCATTCTGCTGGGGCACAAGGGAGGACAGAGCACAGTGGAGAGTGTATGGGGAAGGTAATGAACAGAAAATGACCACCATGCTCTCCAAGTGGCAAGCAGGGGTCCAGCGATGTCAAGTCAGTGATGTTTCTGAAATGCATTTTGGGATGTAGACACATTGCATAGGCTCCCAGTGAAGAATGCATGGGCTCCTGGTTCCACATGTGCACGTGTGCTGGGCTGGGAGGGGTGCGTCCTGAAGCTTCTGTAACAGGGACAGATGGTGGGGTGTCAAAACCGCAACGGCATCTCCATGTTTTTGTCACTGTGTCGGATTATGATACTCAGGGAAGGCAAGAAAGTGAGCAAACTGGTATGTTTTGTGATATAGATTCTAGGGCAGAGAACCCTCAGCACGCATGAACCAAATGGAGCCTCATTAAGATACATAGCAAATGCAAGGGTTTGCCCTCTTATGCATAACCAGTCTGAGCTTCTGCCTCAGACGATAGCCAGCATTTTGTGAGTTAATGGTGTGTGACACAGAAAAGGAGCTGTGAAGGGAGCAAATCTCTCTTTAAAGTGAACATTTTATAGAAATCCCATTTTCTCTGGGGCTCAAAGCCAGACCGACTTAGTGGATTAAGCTCTGAGGTTTCACCAGGAGGATGGATTTCAGGTCAACGCCAGCCTAAACATCTATGTGGGGGATGGGAGAAGACCAAAGTGAAACTGACTGGTGATATCTAGAATATTCCCTCAGGACGTATTCGAGCCTCAGAGGCTGCGTCACAGGACCTCAGTGAATTAACACGGGAGGTGGTGAGGAAGGAAGGAGAGAAATGCACTATCAAGACGATGCTAACATTCACTATGGTATCTGTTGAATTTTTAACCTGGGGCAATTGCCTGGTGCCAGCGCGGGAGAAGGCAGCCTTAATTGCTTTGTGCCAGTCAAATACATTTTTTGTCAGTTCTAGACAAACTTACATAATTGTTTCTGTCACCTCGGGATGATTCTTCCCTCCAAGTCACTTCAGACGAGGCAAGTAGCAGGTGCTCCTTGCCCTGGCTACACCCGTTCAAGCACCCTCAGCCTCCAACACAACCAGCTGCCATCGTCCATATGTGCACACATTAGCACTTTCCATGTACACATGTATTATGGATAGTGCCTGGAGTGTCTAGAAATTGGTAGGGTTCAAGTTCAGACCGTAGAGCAGGACTGGCATGATTGAAATGGCATCCTGACATGAGGGATTGCATACTTCCTTTGTTCCATTCTCTGCCCTCTTAGCAAAGAAGCTGTTTCCAGGCTGACAATGAGGAAATGGTATCGGGAACTACAGTTCTCTTATCACTAATTTAAAGCTGTAATGAAAGGGTTTGAGCTATCTTTTTAGTTAACTGTTCTCCTATTTTCTGTCTAGGATCTACAACCCCCAACCTCATAGGTGGAAACATTAGAGAAAAGCCTCTGGGTTATTTTTTCTGATGTGGTCAGGGTCAGCGTTAGGACCGTGAGGCCTTTTTAAGTTATTCTTTCTCTTGTGGACATTCACGGTTGAAATACTGGGCATTTGGGGTTTTTGTGTGTTTTTTTCATGTGCTTCCTATTTCAGAGCCTAGAAGCCCTGTGTGTATGACTAGAAGAGTCACTCACAGATGGGAAAATTGAATGCTCTCTGTTTTCCATGCTGCTGCTCAGCTGAGCTGTGCCTGAACTTGTATAAAATGCCTCGTGTTACTCACTCGGTAGCAAAAGCTGGCGAGAATTGTTTGATGTCCTTTCAGGGCCTGGAAAAAACCAAGTGATTGTCCTACAGGGTCTGGATTTCCATCTCTTTTACATATTATTCCTCTCACAACAATATGTCTACTTATCCCAACACACACATTTATTAAGCGCTGGGCTAGGGCTGAAGCAGGAAGGTCAATGGGAAAGCTATCGCATTTGTCCAAAAAAAAGGTAACGGCAGCACTGACTGGGAGGGCGACGGTGGAGACAGGGAAGGGAGAGTGTGCATTCAGACACATTGCAGAGGTACAACTGACAGGACGAGCTGTATGCCAGGCATTGGGCTTGGCCCTGAGGCTGCACTGGAAAAATAACACAAAGAAGACTCCTGCTCTCATGGAGGTTCTAATACAGTGAAGAAGAAAGACATAAGTAACTACATGCATTTAAAATGTATATAGATTGGGACGGTCTCTAGGGAAGAAAGAAATGGAGTCCTGTAGTAAAGAATAATTGCGGTGGGGGCAGGGAGTGGGTAGCTCCTTGAATTGAGTTGTCACCAACTGGCCTTCCATGAGGGTGAGAGTTGAAGGTTGAGTAGGAGCCAGACAGGCAAGGAGCTGGGGAAGATCAGTCTGGGCAGATGGGAGGAACGGCGTGCTGGTCGTGAGGCAGGATGCATTTGGCACGTCCTAGGAACTGTCAGAAGGCTGCTGTGCTGGAGTTGTCAGTGAGAGGGAGAGAGAGTGATCTTAGTACAGCTGCCAAGATCGTGCGGAGCCTGAGTAGGGTGTTCAGATTTTACTCTAAATGAAACTAGAAGGCAGTGAAGAATTTGACGTAAGGGAAAATAAGCTATGATTTTTGTGTAAAAATATTACTCTGGCCAGTTTGTTAGTATGGATGGTAGGTAGGCTAGCATTTGGAGCACGAAGACCAGCTGGGAAGCTTTTATAATCTAAGTAATAGGTGATGGTGGCTAAGCCAAGGAGGTGACAGTGAAGGGAAGAACAAGGGAATGTTTTCCAGATATATTTTGGAGGTAACCCTCAGTTGGCAAAATTGAATGATGTATTGGATATGGTTGGTGGATGGGTGGAGAAAAAAGAAAATATTTCTGGCTGAAGTAATTGGGTGGAGAATGGTAACATTTAATAAAATGAAGAAGATGGGGTGGGTAAGAATTTAAAATATTTCTTTTTTTCCATTCTTCTTGCTCCTTCTTCTAATATCACATTACTTATTCAAAGACAGAGTATTGGGAAGAGTACTTAGCAGGCTAAGACTTAGGAGATAGAAATTTCTGTCAAGCTACTGCCCATAAGCAGTGATATGACCTCAACTAATTCATGATGCCTCAGTTTTCTCACTGCTACTGTGAACCCCAGAAGACCTGTATGCTTTGACCTGGATTAATTTTTTCTGCATGGGCCTGGGATTTCTTCTCACTTTCAACATTATGTCTAAGACGCCAAATCCAGAGGAAAGGCCATAGGTCGCTATGACCTAACATTGATTTCTGCAGTAACAATGGAATGTGGAGAGGAGAATTCTTTAGGTCTTCGACATAATAACTGCTGTCACTCACCTGCACAGTTGCTAGAAGAGTCATTGAAGATAGAGAAAGAAGTTGACAGATTATGTTGTTTAGTAAGCACCTAAAACTGTGACAATTTGTTATGGGGCATTGTTTAGACATAGTCATCATATACTTTTTTATTAATTCATTTGCATTTGTAGAGTATGTTTATACATACTGTTCTGTCTCTGGAACCCCTTTAGAATAACCTTTTATAGAGGTATTTGAAAAGTTTAAAGTGCTATGCAAACTAAGGTATTAATATTGACCTATGAACTGATTATGTGCTGGTGTAAGAACTTTTCTTTCCTGGGAGGTACTGCTTAAGATTTCAAGAACTATTTGGTTTGAAGCTTTACATTTTTGACACAGAGTGTTATATTGTGGACATGTCACCTTTGGTGCTGACTTCACCCCAGCTCCTGCTGAAGGGCCAGCCCTACACTAGTGACAGGTGCCATTCCCTAGTTACGGACAACTGGAGCAGAAGAGGGACCTAACCCAAGGGCACTAATCCACGGGATGACCAACAACTTGTAATGCCTGCACATAACCAAGATGAACTTCTAAAACTAGTGAATTCTCACTATGAGGTATTTGAATTGGAAAAGCCTGAGGAAATAAGGAAGCAATTAACAGAGGGAACAGAAAAGTTGCATAAAGAGAAGCCATGAGATCAAGTTAAAGTTATTGCACACTCAAGTGATGCGGAAGCAGACGCTATGAATAAATGAATAGGGGCAATGAAGTAAGGACAAACCACCCACCTCTTGAAACAGCTCTCACTGAAGTCCCCAGTGGCCTGCTAATTACCAATTCCAATGACATCTCAGTCTCCTTCCTCCTCCACCTTTTCGTAGCTACGGATACTTTCATGTTTTCCCTTAAATCTATCTCTTTTCCCAGTGCTCTATCCCCTCTCCCTTTCTGTCTCTATCCTTGTTTTACTGTTGTTCTTATGTTGTTTTGTCTTTTGTTTTCTGAGGATTTCGTCTTCTTTCTGATGAGTCACTGTATGACATGATTTGGGTGAATTCAAGACCCCGTTTTTCTGACTTTTTGATGATCAGTATCTGCACCTATATTGATCCCCTCGCACCTGAACTTTTTCCACCCAAAGCAAAACATCATTTTATAGCTATCCTTGCCTCCCTTTCTGATGACACTCTACTCTCTCACTAATAGAGGCTTTAAACCTCAACATTATCTTTGATATATCTTTCCCCCTCACTTCCTGTAGCCAATTACACACACACACACACACACACACACACACACACACACACACTACATATAGTTGTTTGCCTTTGCAACAAATTTTAAATATCTTCTCTTCCTTCCATTCTCACTAACAGCCACCCTTCTTCACATCCAAGTTGTTCCTCCCTATTCGAAATCTATCTTAAATCATTTCCTAGTGTTGCATTATAGTTCGTTGACTAATCCTTCCAGTAATATGGTCATTTCCTTATAAAAAGAAATAGTCTTGCTTACTGTTGTGTTCCTCACCTCCCCCTATAACTGAGCCTGGCACAGTTTCTTTCACGTAGGAGGTACTGGATTAGTATTTATTGATTTGTATTAAGGGACTTTACTGAATGCCTTTCTCAAATAATGGCATTTGAATCTTACTTTCACTGGCTGTTTAACTTCCAATTTCAAGTTGGTGAACTATTTTTCTTCTGCCAAATACCTTTGTACTTGGCTCATTTTGGAGGTCTGCCCTATTAACACCTACTTGCAATCCTCATTCCTCTATTAAAACTTTTAATGTGTTCTGGTTTATTCAAGCAGGAAGAATCGCCAACTGGAATGCAGTAAAAACAGATCTTGCAAGGATTGTGCTATCTTGGGCATGTCAGATGACTAAGCAATAAATACGCTTAATATCCTCAGATTAGAAGAAAGAAGTTTGGAAAAAAAGAAAAAAATCTTGAAGAGAGGGGTGGGGAAGAGGACAAAGATGCTCTTCAGAAAGTGGTCTGATGGAGGCGCGGGCCCAGTGTGGAATGGAGCCTGGCCTGACCCCTTGGCTTCAAAGGCCTGAACTGAGCCTGTAAGCATTCTCGAAAACGGTAAGGTGTCAACACTAACGAAAATGTAACCATTCATCCTGGAAACTTCTCTATCCACTATTTTTTAATGGTTTCTTGCAAAGTTCACAGAGAGGAGAAAGAAAGAAGTGGTATGTTGCCGTTGGGAAGAGCAGTTGAATTCAAGTTAGTTATTGCTGAATAGTCCCAAAACTGACTCAAAAGGACAGCAATGACTTAGATATTATCTAATGTCTCTTATAACGTAAATATTTGGCAATTCCAATATTTAAGTAATACTTGATTTATGGAGGCTCAGTCTGAGTCAGATGTAACGGGGACAAGATATTGAACTTCTCTGGACCAGAAGACTGCTTCTGTTCTCTGCATGCCTAAGCTTACTTCACACTTGTGTAGTGCAGCTGCTCAAAACTCGTTCCTTAGAAGTGCTCTGGGGACATCAGAGGAGGGGCCTGTGGGGAAAGACAGGGGGAGGGGCTGGGGAAGCAGGCAGAGGCAGTCCTCGGTTCCCCTCCCCCACTGCAAACCATGGCAGCTCTACTTTTATCTGTTTGATATAAATTTTTGTTTGAGGAGAGAGCTCTGCTGCTTTTTTAAAAGAAGACAGAAAAAGATAAAGAGGAAAAATGAACTTTAAAAATCACAGATCTAGCAGCTTGTGAAGTAACCTGTGCTTTTTCACTTCCCAGCAAGCCTTCCAGGATGAGGTGGAGCGTTGCCCTGGAAATATGACCTATGGGCTTGGTTTTTGAGATATTTCTGGTCCCACCAATAAATGAAAATTCTGTAATATTTTTTAAAAAAACCTTGTGATATAGACAGATACTCTACCACCAGGGTATCAGAGAGTGAGGAGATGTTGGGAGTATTTATCAGTGACTAGTGTGGTTAGTCCTATGGTTGTTGCAGGCATCATTCATGAAAACAAAGTCTGGATATACTGGAATAGAGATTTTGTTTAAAGTTGTATTTATGTGGGGTTTGGGAGAGAACAGGAAGGAAGGTAGGGTTGGATAGTAAGAATATATCTGGGATATAAGGGTAAGGTATAAGGACAGGTGAGGGGAACAAATAGAAATAATACTTTGCCCTGGCCAATGTGGCTCAATGGATTGAGCGCCAGACTGCAAACCGAAAGGTCACTGGTTTGATTGCCAGTCAGAGCACACGCCTGGGTTGGGGGCCAGGTCCCCAGTTGGGGGCATGTGAGGGGCAGCCAATTGACTGCTTCTCTCTTTCTCCTTTCCTTCCCCTCTCTTTAAACTTAAGTAAATAAAATATTTTAAAAAGAGAAATTATACCTCTTTATTTGGCTAAATGATTTACAGTTTACTAGATAATTTAATGTACATTACTTCACTCAAATAAAAGACATGTCACATTTTGCATCTAGAAGAGGGAAAGGGCAGATCTTTCATGTCCTTGGCCCTCTGTTAAGCCCACCTATAAACACCCTACTCTGAGGACCTCTGCTATCTGCTTCTCAGCTCCTGCTTCCCAGCTGCCAAAAGGTGCTGGCAAGCCATGTAGTCCTGGCCTCTGAAACATTCGTGTGCCCAACTCTGACTTGGACATCATCCCTTTTTAGTAATTATATGTATTTGCTTATTCCATGCTCTAAGGCTATCTTTCCATATCAGCTAATCCAAACTTTTCCTCTCTTAATGGATTGATTGGAGTTCTCAAAAATATATGCACACCTCTAATCCCAGACTCTGTGAGTGTTACCTTATCTGGGGGAAACATGTAATTAAATTAAGGATCTTGAGATGAGATTATCCAGGGTAATCCAGTGGGCCCTGAATTCAATGACAAGTGAGACAGAGGGAGATTGCACACACACAGCATGAAGAAGGCCATATGAAGACAGAGGCTGAGACAGGACTAATACAGCAACAAGCAAGGGATGCCAATAGGCCCCAAAAGCTGGAAGAGGTGAGGATGGATTCTCCCCTAGAGCCTTTGGAGGAAATGCAGCCCTAACCACACTTGATTCAGACCTCTGGCCTCCAGAACTGTGAGAGAATAAATTTGTTGTTTGAAGCTACCTGGTTTATAGTACGTGGTTTGTTGCAGCAGCCTTGGGAAACTAATACACTCCAGCACACCTACATTTTCTATTTTTCTTGGCAGTAAATGGCCTTGACTTCTACTTTTCTGAAGAGATTAAGGCCACCCCCCCATTCACCTTTTCCTGTTCTTGAACCTGTCTCCTTCTTTTCCCAAATCCATCTTTGCATAAGTGCATCCCTTTATTTCTTCCTGCTAGTTTGTCTAAGTGAAAAATGCCCATTACCCTTCCTTTGAAAGCTGAATTCTGCATCTGTGCTCCTGACCCCATCCCTTTCTGGGTGCTGAGAGACCTGGCTGTCTGTTGCCCAGCCTTCCTAGTCCAAAGCTGGGGAGGAGGCAGAGTCCAAGGTTCTGGGCATTTCCCAGATGTACAGGGCCAAGGGAGCCATTAGAAGTCAAAACAGAAGGGGAGAAGATAAACTCTGATCAAGGAGTGAGGCAGGAGGACTAGCCAATGGGATCACCAAACTAAAAGAGTATGAATTAGAGAAAAAAAACAAAAAAATCTAAAGCCAAGTAGAAAAAGAAGACTAAGCTACTTGTGAACTCAAGGCCCCATTTTAGTTCATTTTTTACTTGGTGGGTATCAGCTTTGGTCTTTCTATCTTTTTCTTCCACCTCTCCTTTGTTTTTTTGTTTTTTCTCCTTCTTAATTTCATCTTTTCCTCTCTACTTTTAGACATTTTTCTCTTCTTTTTCAATCTTAAAACCATCTATGTTTCCTAACTAACTGCAGTGGACATATCATTTAGACTGTTCCACACCTCTTCCATATTCTGGGAATCTTCTTTTTTTTTTTTTTTTGAGAATCTTCCTACATGGTCTGATCTCACTGACAAGAATAACTGGCCATCCTGCCCAGGGATTTTTATTTTTGGAAGTAATGATACTTCTTTGGTGACAAAGCTGCTATGTAGAATCTCCCAGCCACAATTTTTCTGCCCAAGAAAATAGTCTGCAGTAGGATAAAATGAAGCCAAAACTCAAAGAAAAGCAGAGATGGAATAAGGAAATAGTCCCTGCAGAATTCCAGTCTCTGATTATGCCCAACCCTGAAGTTACCACACCTATGCCCCACATGTGGTTTGAATAGGTGAGCCAATAAAGTCACCCTACTGCCTATGCTTGTTCAAGTTCATTACTGTCACTGGAAACTAAAAAGCTCTAACCAACAGGCCTCCCCTTCACACTCCTAGTATTCTCTTGTTCTCAGTGACCACTTTGAGGCCTTGTAGGTATGATGCCTCAACACCAATGGTTTCACCTCAAAGTTGGCCTTCTAGACACATTCGGGAGCCTTCTTTCTGTTCTTGACATTACCTCCCAATAGTATTTGATTGTCCGCTTTCAAATATGCTCAGATCATCAGGTCCTCTCATATGGCACCATTCTACTCTCTTATTTATTTGTAACATCTTTGCCTCTTTTCACAGTGGTTTGTCATCTTCTTATCCCCTAAATAAGGTAGCCCCTAAGGGTGAGCCCATGATATCTGTTACTCACTGTTTCTGTTTCCCTCCTCAGTATATACACTTTTCTTTTATCAGCTTTCTGTAGTTGATTTTAGTCTAAATGGGAAGTTCAAACTCTTGTTGAATATGTCAAAGACCCAGAGGAGCTGAGGCACTTTTCGAAGGCTGGCCAGCTGATCGGCAGCTGACATCTTTCTGAGGAGACTCCCATGAGAACATATAACAATTTTTTTTATTCTTAGCATATTATACACTGGTCTGTTGTTTACGACTCACAATTTAGTGGTTTTTTATTTCTTTTGCTCTAAAGTGTGTGTGTGTGTGAGTATGTATGTGTGTGTGTGTGTGTGTGTATCTCACCAGATTGTGGGAAGTTTTTATCCCACCATTTTGATCATGAGAATATATTGATTCGGTATTTATGAACATAATCATTTTAATCACAATTATATCACCATTGTCTATAAAGATTTTTTGAATTAAACTACATTGAACCAATTTTATTATTTGATCAATTTTTCTATATAAACAATTTAAACAGTTTCTATTTTTTCCATTTTCATTTAACTAAAATTACTTTTCTGAAAATCAATTCTTTCTCATGAATTTTATGTTGAAGATTTGATTTATCCTTCAGGGTTTTACCCTCTGCATACATATCAAATGTTACTGATTGTATTTTCTTCTATTATGAGTTTTCTTTTATGACCCTTACTTCAATCAAGTATAATTGTCCAAGGTCAAATTTTATAGGTATAAATTTTGTTTAGAATATTTGGCCCTTCAGTCACTTTTTAGCCAAGGGCAGAGTTTTCCATATTTAGTTTCAGCCATTGTTTTATTTGTGTTGATTATTTTGACAAGTATATTTTTTCACAGATAAATTTTTGAATTTTAAATGTTACCCAATAACATTGATTCTTTAGTCAATTTTTTAATTTGTAATAAATTTTACTGTATGCAATGTTTAGTCATTGTCAATTTTGTTTTGTGTTTTTTTCTGAGTAATATTCATCATGAATTAGACAAAAGACTGATTGTTTATACTTTGTTAATTCAGTCCCAAGTGTAAAAGATCTCACTACATACCAGGTCCAGTTTTAAGCACTTTGGGTACAGCTGGAAAATGCACAAGCAAACAAATAAATGGGGGAAAAATTTCATATTGAAATGAGGACTGTGAAGAAAATTAAACAGTATAATGTGATCACAACAGGTTAGAGTGCCACATTAGATTTGATTGTCAAGAAAGTTCTCTCTGAAGACATAACATTTGAGCTGATACCTGAGTGACAAGATGACAAGCAAAGAAAGACATGAGAATAAGTTTCTTAACTACCATACTGCTGAAATTTATATTAAAAGAAGTGTTCATAAACTTTAAAATATATTGAGTACCACTTTCCCACACCATATGAGGAGCAAAAAAACAAAGCATGGGGTCACAGTGTTGGTGCTGAAACATACTGTTTCACTTCCAGTGAAGATGGAGGTGCAGGTGGACATGTTTCACCTCCTCGCACAACCACAAAAAGAATTATAACTAAATCTCAAAACAAATAACACCCAGAGCTGTCAGAAAATTGAACTGTATGGAAGTCCAACCACCAAGGATAAAAAGACACCACATTCAACCAGGTGGGTGAGAGGGTTGGGGATGTGGAGATGGGGTGGAGAGGCAAGGAGACACAATGTGGCACAGAGAGGCAGCAGTGAACGGGCACAAGCTGTCTCATATTCATTCACATGTGGTGGATAGAGAGCTCTACAAGGAACCAATAGTGAAGGGAAGGAAGCTGGGACTGAAAACGATGATTTGGAACATAAGGAAGAAATAAATATTCAACCAGAACAGAAAGAACAAGAATTCAAACAAATAAGGATAGTATAAACAGTCTCTGGAGCATCTCCAAATGTATTAACTTCTGAACCATAGAGATGTAAAGAGAAAAGAAAGAGCGAGAAATTAGAATATTATTTGAAAAAACAATGAAAGAAAACTTCCCTAATTTGGTGAATGAAATAGACACACAAGTCCAGGAAGCACAGAGAGTCCCAAACAAGTTGGAACCAAAAAGGACCACACCAAGAAAAATCATAGTTAAAATGTCAAAGATTAAAGAAAAAGAGAGAATCTTTAAAAAGGCAATAGAAAAGCAGAGAGTTATCTACAAAGGATTACCCATAAGGCTATCAGCTGATTTCTCAAAAGAAACTTTGCAGCTAAAAGAAATCGGCAAGATATGTTCAAAATGATGAAAAGCAAAAACCTACAACCTTGATTATTTTATCTAGCAAAGCTATCATTTAGAATGGAAGGGCAGATAAAGTGCTTCCCAGAGAAGGTAAAGCTAAAGGAGTTCATCATCATCAAACCCTTATATGAAATGTTAAAGGGACTTATCTAAGAAAAAGAAGATCAAACCTATGAACATTAAAAAGACTACAAATTCACAGCTATCAACAACTGAATCTAAACAACCAGAACAGGAACAGAATCATAGATATGGAGATCATTTGGAGAGTTATCAGCTGGGAAGGGGAAAGGGGACAATGGGGGCAAAAGGACAGGGATTAAAGAGCATAATTGGTAGGTACAAAATAGACAGGGCGATGTTAAGAATAGTATAGGAATGGAGACCCTAGAGAGCGAGTATGCATGGCTCATGGACATCAACTAAGTGGGACATTGCCGGAGGGAAGGGGAATACCAGGCAGAGGGGGGCAAAAGTGGAAAATCTGGGACAACTTTAAGAACATAATCAATAAAATATACTTAAAAAATACTGTTTCTGCATATTGCTTTCCTGTTTATGACCACATATGGCAAGAAATATTCAAATAAAAATGGTTGTGACAAGCTGGTAAAAGAATATGCATATTTTTCCCCCAAATTATTTAATTTTGGTATATCTTTTGGTATATCTTTGATATATTTTTGGTATATCTTTTCAATAAAAGCATGTAATGCATGTGCCTTGTGCACTAATTTCTCATTGGTGTGGTTGATATCTCCTCAGTGAAATTGAAAGTTTAGTTGTGGGAACTTACTAAATTTTCTTCTCCTTTTGGGGAAGCATTCGAGGAGGAGGCATTCAAAAAAAAAAAAAAAAACCTTGAGGATCGATGGTTCCTAAAGATTTGTTAGATGCCAATATAAATGATATTTTAAATATAGATTTTCTGATGAAATGTAGAATTCGAACATCTAAAATAGTAAGTTTTGGAACAATCAAGGCAAGATCTAACCATTTGAATTGATGTGCTTCCCTGTAATGGACATTTGCAGACTTCTCTCTCAGTGAAAATTGCTTTAAAATATTTGAACTCTTCTTACAACATGACCTTGACCCAACTGTCCTTTTCAAATAGAAATACATTTTGGACGAAGGAACTTGCCGACAACAGAACAAACTCTCCTGGAAGAGTGAGAGGACAACAAGCAGCTGTTCTCACAAAGATTGAGACAACCCTGGCCATCTGCAGTTTAAATGGCAGTCACATTTGTGCTTTCTTCCAAGGACTTGCACTAAAACATGTGTTCTTTTTCCTGTCACAGCCTGTGGAACCCTCAGGAGAAGCCACTGGAACTTCATCTGTACCTTTACTCTGGGAGGGATGCAGGTGGGTGGTCCTTTCTGCCTCCTCTCCCCCACCCAATCCCCTTTCCATTCTGTGTTGTGTAAATACACACATTCACGCCCACTCACACTGGTAACTTTCAGCAAAGTGTAGATTTTGTTTAGAGCACCCATTTTAAACAAACAGATGAAGTGCACATAATATTTTCACTACTCAAAATCTGGACTACTTAGCATTAAATTGGAATCATTGAAAGAGCTCCAAGTAAAACTGTATAATATAACGTACTCTGCCAAGGCTTGAATGTTTTCTCCCCCTATGGAATCACAAGAATTATCCTTAAAAATAAATAAATAAGAGTCAGTCTCTACAGGAATCTAGATTTGCATAGTGTGGTTTTCATATGAAGTGATAATGACAATACTTAAATCTTTTTGGTGTTGCACTCTCAGTGAAAATGTTAGTCACAAAAAAATACAACATCCCAGAGAAAGCACAACATTTGGGCAGTATTCCTATTACTGTGAGGCCTCAGGCATGTCATTTATCCCCTAAATTCTCACATTATCTTTGTAAAACAAGACTCATTTATTCATTCACTCATCCATCCATCCATCCATCCATGCAATAAATATATTTTGACAATTTACTATGTACCAAGGACTATTCTAAGAATTGAAAATACAAAGATAAAGATATATGATCCTTGACCTCAAGAACTTCATAGGCCAGGAAGAAGTAAGTCAGACAAATAAATAGTTATAGTATACTATATGTTATATCACAGTCTCTGTTCTGGTTTCCAATTGCTGCTGTAACAAATTGCAGCAAACTTAATGGCTTAAAGCAACACCAATTTATTCTCCCACAGTTCTAGAAGTCGCGAGTCTAAAACTAAGGTGTTGGAACCCAAAACACTCATTTGAAAGGATATAAGCACTCCCATGTTCATTGCAGCATTATTTATACTCGCCAAGATATGGAAGCAGCCCAAGTGTCCATCAGTAGATGAGTGGATAAAACAACTATGAGACATTTGCACAATGGAATACTACTCAGGCATACAAAAGAAGGAAATTTACCCTTTGCGACAGTATGGATAGACCTGGAAAACATTATGCTAAGTGAAGTAAGGCAGTCAGAGAAAGACAAATACCATTTGATTTCATTCATATATGGAATCTACTGAACAAAATGAACTAACAAGGAAAATGGTAACAGTCGTAGATGGAGAGCAGGATGACAGCTAAGGCCAAGGGATGTTAGCGGGTGAGGGACTGAGCAAAAAGGGAAAAGGACTCATGGACATGGACAACAGTGTGGTGATTGCTGGGGCGGGGGGTAGCGTTACAAGGGGACTAAATGGTAATGGAAACAATACAATAAAGTTTAAATTTAAATAAATAAATAAAATTAAGGTGTTGACTTAGCCATGTACTTTCTGGGGGCTTCAGAGGAGAACCTATTTGTTTTGTTTTTTGTTTTTTATTTTATGTTTTTTTAACTTTCCCAGCTTCTAGAGGCCTGCATCCCATGGATCATAGCCCCTTCCTCCATCTTCAAATTGCCTCATTCTAACGTCAGATCTTTTTCTAATGTTGCCCTTCGTATGTCCCTCTTATAAAAACCCTGTGATTATACTGGCTCCACCTGAATAATCCAGGTGGATGATTCCTGGTCCCATAGATGAAAAGCTTAATTATATTTGCAAATTCCCTCTTGCCATGCAAGGCAAACTCTCAAAGGTTCTGGGGATCACAGCATGGCCGTCTTTGGAGGACAGTTATACTGTGTAATATAGTATGTATTATAGTATGAAGAGTAGCCTCTTTATAAAGTACATGTAGACTTAGAGAAGACATCTTAACTCTACTGAAGGCCAAAGAAGAGCCAATGCTTGTGCTGGGATTTGAAAGCTGAATAGGAATTTGCTTGCTCGAGACATCAGAAGAAAGCTGTGCAGGAAAAACAATCCCATCCGATTGCAGAAAGGGAATCCCTCTACAGGGCCAGAATGTGACAAAATAGGTTAGTGCCTTAGAGAAACTCTGGTCCTAACAACGTTTAACAGTCGAAGAAACCAGAAACCCAAAGAGGTGTGATAACCAAAGGCACATGACTAGAGAGTGGTAGGCCACAAAGGAATTAGAAACCTGGTCCGTTTCTCTCATGCGGTTTATTTTGAAACCTCCCAATGCTAAGATATATGCCTAGGTTCAGATGCCAGGAACCTCTGCCTACTTTCCAATTTCAATAAAATTTTGAAGAACTTAATGCAGAAAAGAACCCATGGTTAACTGGCAATGTACAGTGCTTGATCTTGATCAAAAAACAATTCCCCCCCTCCAAAAGCTTCAGAGGTCTTCTAGATTGATAGTTTAGAGCAGTCAGAAAGATATAATGAGCCATATTTATTTTCAAAATTGCAACTCTAAGCTCAGCAATTTTTTTTCTTAGGCTATAAACTGGCAGGTGTCAGTGGCAAAAGTTGTCTGACTACAAAAAGGGTGTTTGTTGAATAAAACCCATTAATGCTTATAAAATTCACTGTCTCGGCGATGAGTTCATGACAATAGGATATTCACAGAGATGTACTAAGTGGGCTTTTATGCATTATTTTAATCACTGGTGGGAAAAAAGCCAGATTTGGCTCATCATCTGCAGCCTTAGCCTTTATAAATACCGGTCTAAGTGATAGGCCAGGAGCCCTAACTGTGCTACAGCACAACGACATGACTCAAGTGTGACTGCACAAATGCCCTGACAGCTCATGACCACCAGTGTCCTTTTCTGAGAATTCAGAAAGTTAATCCCAAGTCTCTTCCCCAGATTTTCTTTTGGAAAAGTTACGTAATCACTGACAAGATTTTGTTTTCTTTTTAACTTAGAGCAAAAAAGCAGTGCAGAGTTTCTTCTGATTATATATTATGGGAGGTGCGCTGACTTTCTCCTTCAGACTTCCAGGTATATTCTTGCGTTTGGTGTCCAGTTTGGAGGAATCCTGCAATGACCAGTTTCTCTTTAATTCTGTATTTTACATTTTGGATAGCAATGTGTATTCGTCATAAATGCATGGGATTTAGAGTAAGAGACACTTTTTGAGTCAAAGATAAGTTGGAAGTCTGAGAAGCAATAATCTCATATACCAAATTACTGTGAATTGAAACTTAAATCCTATTTAATGGGAACCCAGAAGCTGATCATATATATACATATATATGTATATATATATATGTGTATATATGTGTGTGTATATATATGTGTGTGTGTGTTTTTAGAATGCGTGTTTCAGAGAGAAAAGAATAATGGGGCAGTCTTTCATAAGTGTAGAAAAAATAATTGGATCTAGATTAGGGAACTTGTGGGTTAGTCTGAAGGAGTACATTGGTTGACAAATTAGTTAGAAATGGTGACTAACAATCCAGAAAGTTTGTCAAGGCACAGAGAAATAACCTAGAGAATATGAGGAACTGCAAACAAGGGATTATGGAACCTGAATTGGCTGTGTGCCCAAGAACAAAACTGATTAAACTAAGAAGGACAATGTCCCAGACTGGGTGTTGAAGAAAAAGACGGGCACAGGGGAATCCAGGGACAGGGGAATTGGGGGTCAGGGCACAGGAAGGCTTGCATATTGCTCCTACAACCGCAGTGTGGTTAACCCCAAAGACCCAGATCAAACATGGCTGGATCTTGCTTTCTCTGTGTTGAAGGGCGGGTGAAAAAGACTGGTCTTTTGAATGCATCTGGAAAGAATTATCTGTAAGTAATATTTGTACTACTATTAATAGTAATACCAGAATAATTTGGGCTACAATGTACAGCTGGACAGATAGGGTTCAAAGCTGTCCCTTTCTGGCCAGGAATCTGTGGCTCTGCTTAATATCTCTGGAATTCAGTTTCGTTGTCAATAAAATGAAAATCATATCATCTCATGGTTTCTTGGTGAGGATGGAATGAAACAATGTAGGCGAGGTGCTTGATCCACAGTTGGATTCCGTGAATGTTGGTTTCCTTTGAAGTCACGATCTCTACGACTCCTTCTAGGCACAATACTGCAGAAGCCCCCTGTGTTCATTGTCTCCCTATTCTTGGCTCTTTTGTGTCTTTTTGACGTTTCCTCCCTACACTTCTTATGCTAGAAGGAAGCATTACAGAATGCTAACTGATGGACATGAATCTTAGCCTCCAACTCAGGGGAATAAAAGAAAAAACATTAATTTTTCCAAGGCCAAACTTAATTTCTATTATAAGCCCCTATGTGCCTGTAACACATTATCCCTGAAATCTTAGTGGCTTAACACAGCAAAGGCTGGCAGGGGGCTCTGTTCTACACAATCTAAGTGAGCCCAGGCTGAGGCAGGCTCTGTCATCTAGCCATGTGATTTTAGAGACATGGCATTTATCTCCACAAAAGTGAACAGAGAGCTGGAAGAGGCACACCATCTCTTCAGTGCCTCAGCGTTTAGCACTCCTCACAGTCTATTGGCAAGAACTAGTCACATTATCACAACCTTGGCTATAAGGAAGGCTGGAAAATACAGACCATCTCTATTATCCCCTTATAAACTGCACGTGTATTAGGGCTTTGGGGGCGTGACAAGTAATAGAAGACACTCAACTAAAACTACATCAAACAAAAAAGGAAGTTTACTAGCTCACAAAAATAAAATGAGGTTTATTACTGGATCGAGAGACTCAAATTTGGTAATGAGCTTGGTTTCTCTCCATCTCTGAGCTCAACTCTGCTTGGCTTTAGTTTTTAGGATGTTTTTCTCCATGTGCTTAATAAAAATGGCTGCCAGCAGCTCTCAGCCCATATTCCCCCAGCTTAGTAACACTATTGGAATGAACCACTCTTTCCTTAAAGTGCTCATGGAAGTCTGTAGAAGGACTCTGATTGGCCCAGTTTGGGTCACATGACATCCCTGTGGTCAGGATTGGAGGAAGAACAGATTCATCTTCACTCAAACTGCAGGACACAAATTTCCAACTAGAAGGCCACATTCTATTAGGACATGGGGGAAAAGCTGCTGGACAGTCAGCACCACCAGCTGTCCATCACAGCGAGGAATATTCTTTAACATTCCCCTTTCCCACACATCACTTGGGGGCTGAAAGTGGCTTCTGTAATGCCTGCCCAAGGGAGTTATATTGGCAGTGAGAGGTGCTGATGGGCAAATGACCACTCGGTCTTCCAATATTTTGTGGAAATAATGATTGCATCTTTTGTAAAATTGACACAGAACACAGCTGGGAGATATTTGAAATAGAAAAGTACTATGATCAATGATCTAAGCCAAATTGTAAAATAATTTTTCTTTTAAAAGTAAAATAGTAAGGATGCCTCATATGGACAGGAGAAATTTCTCATACTGGCTTTGACATGCTTTATGGCCAGCCTGGATGACTGTGTTGCTGTATCTCAATCTTCCCCAGGAAGCCATCACTCCATCTCCCATGTCCATCAGCCTGAACTCAACCCTGTGCCTGCCAGGTCTCCATCTGAGTGGCTGTCTAGCAAAGTAACCAGTGACATTAGTGACTATGGACTCCTGATGACTTCCCCAGTTCTGTTTCTAAAGCCTATTTAAAATGAATGTCTTGTTTTACTACACATTCAAATTTATTCTTCTGATTATGTAACTATAAATGCCTGCATTTCATATGGACATAGGTGAAGGGTATATAAGCATATATAAATCAAACAGCAAAAGTTGCATTTTCTTCATTGCACTTGATATTTGGCTGAATGAAAATTATATTATCTGGAGACTTCTCACATTCTTCCATATTTAAATATGCAAAAGAGGCCCACATGCAATGCATTTTTCACAATTAGGCTACTGTAGACCATGCATTAAGGTGAAATAAAATTTCTTCCTGAAATCTAACAACGCTCTGGTGGGTATGCATGCTTTTTATGCCCGTATGATTAGAGTTAAGTTTCATCATATAAAAATTTGGGAAGTTCAGTTGTTGGGAATTGAAAATTGATCCACTGTGCAAAACGAGCAAACTGGGAACAATAATATTGACCCTGCCTCAGGAAGGTGACTCACAAAACAAGGACACAGCCTCTGATGACATAGTGGGAGTGGGGGTAGGGGTTCTTCAAATTGGGATTTGATAGTTCTAGACAGTGGGGAGGCCTCCCTCTGGAGCTTTATGAACATAGGAAGGGCTGTCTTTCCCCACTCCCTGGAAGTAGAGACCTGTTTCTCTGTTCCCTTAAATAAATAATAAACAACTAATGACCAGGTGTGGGGCTGTCTCAGAGCATAGAGTTACATGCGCTGTGCACGGCTCCACTTGCCACAGCTGTGAATGCTACACAGCGGAGATACCCTAACAGTCTATTTATTCTGCAACAAAGAAAACATGTCTCATTCTGAATTTTTTTTGAGGAGCAGACCTAGGATCCCTGAATTTAACCTTATCCTCACCCAACCACTATGTCTATTTGCAACACCTTCCAATCACTCTCATATTTACAAATTCCCCAAACCATCAGTCAACAAACCAGGTTTCTGCATATACCAGCAGGATCATCTCAAACAGAGGTGTGCAAGCATCCATAGTGAGTACTTGAAAGGAAAAGAAATCATTCTGAACGTTATCTCTTCTTTCCTTTAAACTTTTCCATGAACTTCAACTTCTGGAAAAGACAGAACTTCCCAACCAACAGTGTGCAGTTCCTGGCAGAAACCAGAAGGCCAGATCTGGAATCTATAACTCCCCATCTCCTGAGTAAGCAACATTTTTAAGGATCCCATTTTTATATGTTTTATTCAATACAATTGCTGCATTTGAGCCCTCCAGAAATATGATGAACACATGTAAAGAAACAAATTAAGGCATGGTCGGAGTATCTCTTTCATTGTTTCGCAGCTGGCAAGACTGTGTGCATTTCTAATACTTGCTTCTTCTCCTTAAATGTTGGCAAGCCAAAGAATAGATTTTCAGCAAATTATTGCGTTTTAATGGTTTAAAAGGGTGTTTTATGTTTCCAGGAAATAGATGTGTGGTCATTGCTAACTATGCTGAAGCTAAGCACTTTCAAAATCTACATGGCAAACAGTTCCATAGGCAATGTACTGATAAAGAACGTGTAGACATACAAAATGCACTTGGCAATGAAACACCACTGGTACTTGAGAATGAGTAAGAAGATACCTTTTGAAAAGAATTTAACCTCACAGTCTGAAAACAATATTAGCTTTGTACATATGATGGCACCAATCTCCACCAACACTCTGCCACCTTTTCCCCTGCTCTTTGCCTATTTTCTTTTTCTCAGTACCAATTTTTTGCTGACGGTACTGTGGACCTACAGCCTTCCTGTCCATTTGCTGCTCTGAGATGTGGTCTCTTTGTTTCTTGTGCATCTGGTCATCTTTTCTTTAATTAGAAAGGTCCCGAGTTTACCACCTGACCCTAGTCCCACCTCTAGGTAAACACTTACCCAGCTACTCCAGTCTCCCACATCTATTGCTTTTCAGACATAGCACATATTGTTAGCACATTATTTT
>PVKM010000440.1:0-108249 GCA_004027735.1 Carollia perspicillata
CACCAGACGCTGGGGTGCAGGGGCGCCCACTCATTTAGGCTGGCGCCAAATGCCTCCCTTTCCAGCGAACCTGGGCCCAAATGCCTCCCTTCCCAGCACCACCGAGATGGAGTCACTGCGCCTTCCCCCCACACTCGGCTGGGCTGGGAGTCAGCCTCGGGTCGTCACAGCAGATTCCCCAGCCCCTCTGTTTGATAAATTCCTCCTATTCAAGCCTGGCATCCAGTGTAGCCCAATTCTCCAGGCAGCTGGTGATTTCGGAGTCAGTGTGCGACTCAGCCCAGTCCTCAGCTCTCCCGAGCTGGCGCCCACAGACTTTAAGAGTAACCACCTTGTTGTCTTTAATTTTGGTTGTGCGAGGAAGTACAGTGTTTCCATCTATGCCTCTGTCTTGGCCAGAAGTCTGCTTCAGTCACTTCTAATGAGAGAAATGGGAGTTCATATTGGAAAGGGTAGAGTAACTGTCATAAAAAAAACCCTAAAATAATGAGAGCATTTACCCACTTTAATTGAGGTCAGCTCTCCAGGCCCATGTTTCAACGAGCAAGTAGCCTCCTAGTCACTGTTTCTTATGTTTGGAAAGTGGGGGACGGGGTAGATTCTTACGTAGATTCTCTACGTAATTATATTGAAGTCATTTAAAAATTATTTTAGGTTTATCAGGCTTCCTGGATAGTTAAAATTAGTAGCTACCCATTATAGAGATACCATAATAAATTTATTTTTTGGCACTCTGAGAGACTAAATTAGAAATACTTTTATAGAATTTTATATTTGCAAATCTGTTGGGGTTTGCATATTCCATAAAATTGCACTTCAGAAAGAAATCTACAGTACAGTTATGTTTCTTTTTCTTGTTTAAAAATTGATTTTAGAGAGAGGGAGAAACACTGATTTGTTGTTTTACTTATTTATGCATTCATTGGTTGAATCTTGTATGTGCCCTGACCAGGGATTGAACCCACAACCTTGGTTTATCAGAATGATGCTCTAACCAACTGAGCTATCGGGACAGGGAGGGGATAATCTTTTCTTAAAGATGTTCAAACTTTCAGTGAAAAGTTAGGTATTACTGAAATGTATATCCAATCCAAGTGTATAGCTTTTCAAATCTTGTGTTAAATCCCAAATTATACCATGGGCATTTAAGTTACCTGTTTGATACTACTGAGTTGTGCTTCAGTAACATTATGTCAAACAAAAACCAGAACTCTTGGTTTTGATACTGAGCCGTATTGCATTCATCTCATTAATTCATGGTACAGTGTTAGTTTTTTGAATTGGCTATTCAAGTTAAGTCATATTTTGATGAAGTCTCATTAAATTTATATAAAGTTTTAGTGTTTATGTTTTGTGAATGCAGATACAGATGTGTTTATGTCAAAGATAAAGTTCATCAGCTGGAGAATTAGAGGATTATTCATGTTTTGACACTTCTGTTCTCAACCTAATGATTATTTAACTCAACAGTTGACAGACACAATGTCTGCGCCAAAGTCTGTGGGCCAAATCTGGCCCTCCACCTTGTTTTATCCAGCCTGGCACCATGTTTCTACCCTGTGGCACCAAGTACTCACTTAACTGTTAAGGAATAGTTACGTTTATACAGTCCTAAAATTACATTTTGCCCTTTGAAGGCAACCATGTGGCTGATGTGGCCCCCGGTGAAAATGAGTTTGACACCCCTGATTTAACTGATATCTTTAGAGGTGCTTAGTAGTGATCTTTAGCCATGCCAGACACAGTACGTTTTTAGCTGAGTGTATAAATACACAGTTTATAGAACTCTGACTAATGACTGTTTTGTCTGGATAATGTTTTATTTAGGAAAAAGAAAATATCTCTCACATTCTCATAGAGCTTTTTAAAAACAGCTTTATTGAGATGTAGTTTATATACCATACCATCCACGTATTTAAAGTGCACAATTCAGTGGTGTTTAGTATATTCACAGATATATACAACCATCACCACAGTCAATTCTAGAACATTTTCATCACCTCAAAAATTAAACCTTCACCCTTTTAACTATCATCCCCAAGTACCTGCCCCTAGCCCTAAGCAAGCAGTAATCTACTTTGTCTATAGATTCGTCTGTTCTGAACATTTCATATAAATGGAATCTTGTGGTCTTTGTAACTAGCTTCTTTTACTTAGCATGTTTTCAGGGTTCATTTACATTGTAACATGTAGTAGTACTTCGTTTGCTTTTATACCTGAATTGTATGGATTTTGTTTATCCATTCATCAGTTAATGGCCATTTAGGTTATTTCCAGTTTTTGGCTCTTATAAGTAGTGTTGCTGTAAACATTCTTATACAAGTTTCTGTGAGGACATATGTTTTTATTTCTCTTGGGTAGATACCTAACAGTGGAATTGCTGGGTCATAAAGTAACTCTATGTTTAATCATTTGAGGAACTGCCAAACTGTTTTCCAAAATGGCTGTCCCATTTTATATTCCCACCAGCAATGTATGAAGGTTCTCCCTGTCAGTATTTGTCTGACATTTTGATTCCAGCTGTTCTACTAAGTGTGATGGGCATCTCATTGTGTTTTTTGCATTTCTCTCATGACCAATGATGTTGAACATCTTTTCATGTGCTTTTTGGTCATTTGTAAATATTTCTTAGAGAAGTGTCTGTTTGGTGGTCAGTTACATTTTACAGGAATTGAGGGAACACTTTGTAAAGTATATGGTTGTCAAGTACAGCTGAAACTAATACAAAATAGTACTGGATATAAACTGTAATTGAGAAATAAAATTTAAATTTAAAAATGTAAAGAAGATTATTAGTCATATTAACTGCTGGTATATGAGTACTTAAAACAAAGAACATGCTGATCATTAAGGACCTATATGGATTCCCTAATAAGTTACTCAAAGCTAAAGTTTTAATTTTTATTTATTTGATTTCTAAATCAAGGTAATATAGCTGAAGCTAGTATATTTTGAGTTGAGCAAGGTGGTTCAGAGTGTTTCATTGATTACCCATTGTTTAAGGCGGAGGGACTTGGGTTGGATAAACTGTGGCACCCTACTAGGGCTGAAGAATGTTTTCCTTGAGGGAGGTCTTTGCTACTCTTTGGCTTTGGCTATATTAGTCTGATAAGCATTTTTACAGTGTCTTGAGTGAAGGGAGGTTTGGGATGACCTAAATCTGAGTAAAAACCAGTTCAGAAGTTGAGAGAAGCAGGATTCAAGATGCTTATATAAATATGTTAAAATCATATTCCAGTCCTGCTTTAAGTTAGGATGGGAAAGTGGATCTTTCCTGTTAGAGAATCATGAACAAGAGATCAAGGCCTTTTAGTTGTGTCCAAGCTTGCTATGTGTTAGCTGTGGCTTCTAATAAGAAGTTAGTGTTGGTGGCAGTGATAAAAATTCATTTTAGTAGTGTGGGGGCACAAAAAATGCTCCTCCCAGATTTCTAAGTTCTTCTGATTAAACTGAAATAATCAGAATAACATGAGAGATTAATAGGTGAAAATATCCAAATTTATTACGTATGTGCATATGGAAGTTTCATAAGAATATGATACTTGAGGGTGCACTTTATATGCCATTTTCGACTGAGGAAAGGGAGGCAGGGGGTCTGGTATTTCAGAGTGAAAGCAGGGAATTCACAGGTAGCAGAGAAAGAGCAAACATGGTAAACAAATTCTTGACACACCGCTCAGAAACAATGGAACACAGGGGAGTCCTGCTAATGGCCTCTACCTAATTTTTCCCTGTCTGCCACATTTAATTTATATTATTATGCTAACATGATGGTTTTAAACCGGTTTTCTGTCTGAATTCCTTTAGGCAGGTAAGGAGGAGAAGCAAAGATTCTTTTTGAGTCTTTTGTTTCTTAAAAATAACCAGCTTAAAATATCCCAGAAAGTATATTTCGGAGTGGCAAAACTTTGGTCCCCTTTACTAGTCATGGAAGGTAACA
The DNA here is from genome assembly GCA_004027735.1 of Carollia perspicillata. Lineage (NCBI taxonomy): Eukaryota > Metazoa > Chordata > Mammalia > Chiroptera > Phyllostomidae > Carollia > Carollia perspicillata. Next base: position 3,941 of record PVKM010000440.1, read on the forward strand.
CTTATACTGGGCTTTGCTGGTCTAACAAAGAGTTAGAAGGAACATTTTTTTGTTCCAGCTTCTCTGATAATTAATTTTCTTTGGGCAAGTGTCTTAACCTAACTAAGCCTCAATTTTCTTTTCTCTGTGGTGATGGTAATTATCTAGTTTTTTTTATTTCCTGGACTTGTGAAAATCAGATAATAAAATGAGTATTGAAATGTGAGAAAATAATAGGGCATTTTGTGTGCATGATATGATATTAATTCTAGATACCATATTTTAAGTTGGCCAGTGGTACAGGAGCATTTCTAGGCAGTGGGACAAAGATGGCAGGTCAGGAATTTGGAGATGTGAAGACTGATTAAAGTGATGTGGAATGTTTAGCTTGCAGATAGGTTGGGCGTCCCCTTTTTGAAGGGCATGCGAGGCTAAATATTGTTCCAGAAGAGAAGTAGAAGATAAAAGTTTCAAGGAAATACAAGGTCTGTCCAGAAGGTATCCAGCCATGTAATATGAAAAATAGAGACGTTTATTGAAGAAGATACAAGACACAAGAAACATTGTACATAGGACGATGACACCTCAGTCACATTCAAAGTAGGCATCTTGGGACCTCACACAGTTCTCTCATTTGCCATCAGCTGCCCTGTCGTGTTTCCCTGAGTCATATCAACTATCTGCAATCTCTTTCCTTTCAAAGGTGATTTTACTTTTGGGAAAAGCCAGATGTCACAGGGTGCCAAGTTTGGGCTGTAGGGAGGCCGAGTCACCTGGGTGGTTTGATGATTTGCCAAAAAACTCTGCACAAGACATGATGCATGAGCAGGCACATTGTCATGATGAAGCTGCCCATCACCAGTTGCCCATAGCTGTGGCCTTCTGAGTCATCCTAATAGTTTCCATGGAAGAATGTTCAAATTTGCAAAATTTGATGTAGATTCTTTGCTCTACTTGCTCAGTCATTTTGAATGCAGTGGCCACACAGTACACATGCTCCCTCAGTGGCATCTACCACCCCCATGGACTAGTACAGTGAAGTTATCATTGTTCACACATGTGCATTTTAGTTCAGTATCTTTGGCTGCCAGATTACATCGATGTTGCACAAACCATTCTCATTATATTAACAATGGCTGAACTTTTTCCAGACAGACCTTACAGATTTCAGCTCTGTGAAGAGCTTGACTAGTTCACGTGCCCTTATGAAATGCACTAAGTCAGGAAATTGGTGGGAAGGATCTCCATGTTGGGCATGAAGTTGACCTAGATCTCATAACAGGCAATGTTTATTGAATGTTTCCATGTTCTAGGCACTGTTCCAATTCTCAGAACAACCTATGAGGTTGGAAATCATATCTATTTTACAGTTGAAAAAACTGAGGCACAGAGGGATTAAGTAACTTACCCAAAGTTATAGAGTTAGTAAATTGCAGAGCTAAAATTGAGACCAAAGCAGTCTGGGTTCAGAAATCCACACTTCGTTACAACTATTAGACAAAAATTTTAATTGACAGTCTTTTTAAAAGAAAGGGCTCATTAGGCCATTGCTAGCAGGAAAAAAAAAAGAAGATGACTAGTCTTGTGGCATGGAATCTAAACCACCATGGCAAGGTAGAAAAGACAGGTATGTCCATCCTCCTAGCATTTTGCAAGCATTTTCATACATCAAGTGTGTGTGTTGTGAGGGTCGGTGTAAGCCCTGCTAAAAGGATTTATGTTAGCTCTAGACAAAAGGGGTGGGAGAGGGAAAATGGGGGGGAGTTCTGGGATAGGTGCAAAGCTCATGTGTAAACAAGAATTGGAGGCTCCTGGGGTTTAATTGTACCTGGCTCTTCTCTCTTTAGATAATCTCAGAAATAGCCACCTGGGAGTTAATTTAATAATTCCAACCCACACTAAGGAGTGTGAGCAGTCTTTTGTTGGTTTTGCACTGCATTTAACGGATTGACCCATTTTTGTCTCTTCCTTCCACCCTCTGGCCTACTGTAATTTGATTTAGGACTTCTCAGAATTTATTCCTTGTCAACAACCAACTCTAGGAGTCCATAAGAGTAGTTAAAAGCATCTTATTTTATTTATTTTTTCTTTTTTTAAGTTATATTTTTTATTGTTGTTCAATTACAGTTGTCCCTATTCTTCCCCCATTACTCTCCCCTGCCCTGTCTACCCCCCTATTTATTTTTTCCAACTCATGATATTGTGTATCTGTAATGTTAAGAATGAAGAAATGAATTAGAAAATCTTTACAGGAACAAATATAAAGGACACATGGACAAAAAACTAAGGGGGGTGGAAATGGGGGGCAGGTGGGGAGCACTGGGGGCGTGGAATGGGATGGGAGTAAAAGACAGAAAACTGTACTTGAACAACTAAAATAAAAGAAAAAAATTTTTTACTGAAATTGATAGAAAATTATTGTTTTAAAAAATATTTCTTCAAATAACAGAAATTTTTGAAGAAATATTTTGCAATATGGAATACCTATATTAATTCCCCTTGAAATTTACTTTGAAATGAATCAATATTTGAAGTGAAAAGTGGCTAGCTTTCAAGGAAACTTATTTAATACATTTATCCTTTGCTTTAAAGATGATCTCGAGCTTTTTAGATCAACAAGCCATCTTGTTTGTGGACACTGCTGATCGCCTTGCTTCATTAGCTAGAGATGCTCTGGTTCATGCACGCCTGCCTAGTTTTGCCATCCCATATGCCATTGATGTACTGACTACCGGGTCTTACCCACGGCTGCCAACCTGCATTAGGGTAAGTACATTCTCCCCTACCCACCCTCATCTTAAAAGTTGAAGGCTTTGGCACTGGATCTACTATATTAGTAAGTAGACCAGCAAAAACTTTTATATTTTTAAAACAAATATGTTGTGTAGTTTGTTTTTTCCTCTATAACTAAAGTTGTGTATTGTTTTGTTTTTAAATCAAATTGGGGTCAGAAAATGAGTAGGTATCAAAATGGGTGGAGTTTTTTTTTTTGTGAGGATAAACAGATGTGCATATGTAACATATCTATTTCAGATGTGAAAGTACTGCATGTTTTAGTTGCTTTTGGGAAGTGTTTTTAAAGATTTATCGTGTGGTAGTTTTACTGCCTTGGTACTATTGTATTTTATACTTCTAAGAAGTGGTGGAAGTCATCTAGTGACATTAAGTTGGTTTCATAAATAGAGCATGAGGATCATGTTGCATGACTCTGTTAGGTGGGTGACTGTTAGAATCACTTGGCACTCTAATGCATGATAATAAAGGTCACTATTATTGATGTAGACTGCAAAAAATGAGTGTTGATATTCTCTTGGGTGAAGTAAGAAAATACTGTGTTAAGACAGGCACAGCTAAAAATTATGCCTCTTTGTATGTTATTTTAAAATCACTTAAATTCTTTTGAAGGATAAAATTATTCCTCCAGACCCAATTACCAAAATTGAGAAACAAGCCACACTTCACCAGCTGAACCAGATTCTTAGACATCGTCTTGTAACCACAGACCTTCCTCCTCAGTTAGCAAATCTTACAGTTGGTATGTACTTGAAGGTTATTTTTTTAAACAATTGACTTGTTAGAATATTTTAAAAACTTTGGGGTTTTATTCAAAGAAATATTGTGAAGTTTTGACCTACAATTCTAGTTGTGTTTGAATCTGTCACTTGTTAGCCCTATCATTTCTCTTTATTATCTGGAAATATAGTGCTGGTATTTGAAGCTGGCGAGTGGTGAGAGTGAGTGAGATCACTCCAGCCTGGGGTGGAGGAGAGACAAGACTCAGGGTTGAGCCTCAAGAAAATATTGTTCGTTGAAGTTAGAAGAGTTGCCTCTGGTTTCTTAATTTTTTTTTTCTTTTTATTGTAAAGGGAAGGGAAGGGAGGGAGAAACAGAGGGAGAGAACATTGATGTGAGAAACATCCATTGGTTGCCTCCAGTACGTGCCCTGACCTGGGACCAAACCCGCAACCCAGGCATGTGCCCTGACTGGGAATTGAACTGGTGGCCTTTGCTTTGTGGGGTAACACCCAACCAACTGAGCCATATCATCTGGGGGCTGCCTTTGGTCTCTCAATGACCTGGAACCTGGCTACTACTTATGCAGAAACCACTGAACTGTTTGAGCACTTAATGAAAAAACATTCAGTCTACTTAAAATTTCTTATAAGCAAGACTGACAGTTCTGGGTTAGCAAAAAGCTTTTTTTTTTTTTTAATCTTCACCCAAGGACATGCTTATTGATCTTAGACTGGGGAAGGGAAAAAGAGAGAGAGGGAGAGAAACATTGATGTGAAAGAGAAACATTGGTCAGTTGCCTCTCTCATGCATCCTGCCAGGTGATGGAACCTACAACCTAGGTTTATTCCCTGACCAGGAATCGAACCTCTGACCTTTTGGTTTAGGGAACAATGCTCCAACCAACTGAGCCACAGCAGCCAGGGTGAAAAGCTGCTTATTTTTTTAAATAAAATAGACTTCTTTTCTTTTTCTAAAAGCAAATGGTCGGGTGAAGTTTCGAGTTGAAGGAGAATTTGAAGCCACCTTGACTGTAATGGGAGATGATCCTGATGTTCCATGGCGTCTTCTCAAGCTAGAAATTCTAGTAGAGGATAAGGAAACAGGAGGTAAATCACAAATATGGATTTAAATCCTAAGTATTGACTTAAATGTTTGGTGTTTCTATATCATTAAAACATTTTTGCAGAATAAATGTGTTTAGCAATTTATTTATCGTGTAATTTGAAGTAGATTTCATGATAATCATAACTGCCGACTGACCTTAGAGATTTTAGTGTTTAAATATAATATTCTCTAGTTTTCCTAGATAGTTTCAATTCTTTTTTTAAAAAATTCATTGTTAGTTGGTACTGTGACTTGATCTGTATGCTTTTCTGATTAACCACTGTCTTGTCTTCTGCTAATGGAAGATGGGCGAGCCTTGGTTCATAGCATGCAAATCGACTTTATCCATCAGCTGGTGCAGTCAAGGCTGTTTGCTGATGAGAAACCTCTTCAGGACATGTACAATTGCCTACGTATCCTTCTGCCTCTAGTCTTGAACTATAGTAGCCTAAACTCTCCCCTTCTCCTTCTTTTGGTAGAAATGGGGCTGGGGGACTAGTCAATGTGAAGAATAGTGATAGATCTATAATAAACCAAGTTTTAAATTTTACTGTTGACTTCACGGGTAAAAACAAAAAATGATAAATTAGAAATAGTACTATTTGGAGGAAAAGGCAGTACTATTTGGTCTACCCACATTCTCTAAACTATGATGAATTAAGGAGCAACTTGGACCTTGGACCTTATGGTTTGTTTATAATTAGATCAAAATTAAATACACCTTTTTCTAAGATTATGCCACACATTATATCACTTTTTAGGATGAGTCATTGGAGAAATATAATTTCAGAAATGTCTTTTATAATCAGCTTTTGGGAATAAAGCTTTTACTAAATGAAGTTTGCTTATACTTGATTGGCTGTTGTAGTAATGTATATTGTATTTGCTTAACAAGATCCATCAGATTCTTTCTGCTTATCACTTCAGTTAGAAGTGCTACATTCCCAAACTCTAATGTTAATCCGAGAGCGGTGGGGAGACCTTGTGCAGGTAGAAAGGTATCATCCTGGAAAGTGCCTCTCCCTCTCAGTTTGGAAGTAAGTAAAGTTGATTCTGGTGAATTCATGCTATGACTGTAAATACTCTGTTTCTCTTTTTCTCTTATACTTCTGATTTACTATATGCTGATAGCTCTGTGCCTCTAACAACATGATTTTGTATAGTAAGGTCCCATGGTAGCATACAAACTTCACAGGACATCCAAAATTGACATCTTTCTTAGAATGTGGCATGTTTTAAATATGTAGACATCTATCTGCTTATTCTAAGACTTATTCTAAAAAAGTTAGATTACTCTGGGCTAATACCAGATTGCTAAAAAACCTAGATTGTTGGATATCATTTTTTAAAAAACATGCTTGCTTATCATAGTTTTACATTTTGAATTGCACCTTTTTAATATCTTTTGGGGGTAGGGTTTTCGGGGAAAATAGTAAGAGGCTGTTCATAGTTAATTAGTTAATGTTAATGTTCATAGTTAATAGTTCATGTTAATTCCCTGTTTAAACTTTGCTTGAGTCCCATTTTCTATAAAGCAATCAGATGAATAGATACCACTTAAAATATAGGTTGTTTTATTTTGGATTTTTGTTTGTGTGCATGTTTTAATTTAAAATTCTGTGGGGTTTTTTTAATGCAGTAAATCAGATGCTGTGTTTGATTGCAGGCTAGCTCTCTTTCCAATATTAATGTATTCCCTCTACAAACAGTGAGGGTCTGTCATGTTCTAAATTCTGGCTAAGGCACACAATAGATTGCTTCTATTTCAATCCAAAAGTTAACAGTCTGTGTTGAAAAAATTTGTATATTTCTCTTTTTCTCTTTAGTCAACAGGTGCTTGGGAGAAAAACAGGGATGGCATCTGTTCACAAAGTTACAATTAAAATCGATGAGAATGATGTCTCTAAACCTTTGCAGATTTTTCATGATCCTCCTTTGCCGGTTTCTGATTCCAAATTAGTAGAAAGAGCAATGAAGGTAGATGATGTCAGTATATTTTAATATTGATTTAATTAAATGAATATAACTTATTTATACTTAAACTTTTAATACGTATTCTTTAAAATACCTAATTATTCCTAAAACCTTTGTGAAACTTGTTTCAAATGATTGTTATGCTTCTACACTTTTTATTTGTTAAAAATCTAATATTCTAACAGTTTTAAAAATATTCTTTCATATTTTAAAATTTAAATCAGATCACTGTTTTATTTTTAGGGTTTGTCATTTAATCTTTATGTAATAACTGATACATACTGTATCTTGATCTGTACTCGCCAAAATGTTATCTCTAGTCCTTAAGTCACCGATACTATGTTTTTTTTTTGTTTTGTTTTGTTTTTTTTTAAGTTTAAGTTTGCACTTAATCAGTGTGATTCTAAAAGGAAATATCTTGAAGCACAGTAATCTACTCAGGCTTTTAAAGTAAAAATGTTTAAATTACACATACGATTCTGTTGTTCTTGTCTATGCAGATCGATCACTTATCAATAGAAAAACTCTTGATTGACAGCGTCCGTGCACGAGCTCATCAGAAGCTCCAGGAGCTGAAGGCCATTCTTAGAGGCTTCAATGCCAATGAAAACTGTAGGTTCTTTAAATAGGAATTTCTTTCTTTTGTTTGAACTTGTATTCACTTTTATTTTCTGAAGGGTCTGTCTGAATATGACTTCTTTCCTGATATACTGGTTTCGTTGTTGGAGGCTGGGCATTTTTGCATTTTAACTTGTGATCTACCAAGCTTGTCCTAACTTTTCCCTTATTTTCTTTTTATTTAACTTGGCCTTATTTTGAAATATCTACATACTGACCCTCCTTAAAACTCTTTTTTTCTATTGAAATGGAAGCTATTTCAACATTTTAATATGAATCTTACTACTTTTAGTTTTTCTTCTACGGTTAAGGCAGCTTTGCAGATTTTTATGATATAGTTATAAAATGTGCCTTTTTGAAGCACAATATATGCTTTGTCTTTTAAAACATTATTTTGAATTATTAATACATTAACAGGCTTCAAAATAAATACAGAGGTACACACATAGTGAAAAATCCTCTATTTACCTAGTAGATTCAGAGCTTTGGGGATAGTCAATAATTTAGAAAGTAAGCACTTCCATTTTAGGAATGTAGTTTCACAGTATTATAATGCACGTATTTACTACTATCCCTACCCCAGTTGTTCTTGGCCTTGATTACCTCATTCCCACAGTGAAAACCCTTTAAGTGAGATGATGTAAGTGAAGTGCCATTTAAATATGAAGTCTTAATAGTGCCAGTAGCAAAGACACTGCCTTTCATCATCACAGAGCCCACCTCAATCCATTATACTTAAAAAGCAGCTTCTTAGTATGAACTAGTCACAGTGGATTAAAACCGCTTTGATGAAGTAGATGAAAACACTGCCTAAAGAATAGACAGAAAGTCAGGAAACTAAATTTATACTTAGAATACAAGATTTTCAAGGAATGTGAAAGAATATAGGTGAAAAAGCTAAAGATGAAGAGGAAGAGTAGCTTAACTTAAAAATGCAAATGTGGGCCATAAAGAAATAAAGGATATGTCAGACATCTGTTGCATGTAGTAGCTGAATCTATTTTGAGGGTACACATCCAGTAGCTTCATCAAGGTTTAACATTAGATTTCTTAGGTGGTGTTGTTTGTTGTGTGTGTGTGTTTTTTTAAGATTTTATTTATTTTTAGACAGAGGGGAAGGGAGTGAGAAAAAGAGGGAAATGTCAATGTGTGGTTGCCACTCATGCGCCCCCTACTGGGGACCTGGCCCGCAACCCAGGCATGTGCCCTGACTGGGAATCGAAGTGGTAACCTTTTGCTTTGCAGGACAATGCCCAACCAAGTGAACCCCACTGGTTTGGGCTAGATTAGTTTTCTTTTTATTTTTGAGTTATAACAGTTATTCATGTAAGTACCTTTTCATATATCATGCTTCGCAAGAATTCTTTCATTCTGTGAGTTTTTTCACTTTCTTTATGGTATCATTTGTAACACAACTTTTTAATTTTGACAGTGTCAAATTTGTCTTTTTTCTTTTTGTTGCTTGTACTTTTAGTGTCATACCTAAAGAATCTGTTACTTAAACAAAGGTCATGAAGATGTATGCCTGTGTTTTCTTCTAAGAGTTTTATAGTTTTAGCTCCTATGTTCACATTCCCTTTAGTTAATGTTTATGTTTGGTATGAGATAGGGGTCCAACTTCATTCTTTTGTATAGGGATATGCAGTTCCAGTAACTTTGATTAAAAAGACAATTTTTTCCCCTATTTAGTTGTCTGGGCACCCTTGTTGAAATGCCCCTTTTTTGTTCTTAAAAAAACTTTTTAAAAAATATTTCATTTACTTATTTTTAGAGAGGGGGAAGGGAGGGAGAAAGAGAGGGAGAGAAACATCAATGTGTGATTGCCTCTCGCATGCCCCCTACTGGGGTCCTGGCCCACAACCTAGGTATGTGCCCTGACTGGGAATCGAACTGGCGACCTTTTGCTTCACAAGCCAGTGCTCAATCCACTGAGCTACACCAGCCACGCTTAACAGAAACTTCTAAATTATTTTTGCAGTCTTAATTTTTGTAATTTCTAATTTTTCAAAATAGGGAGATTCTAAAATTTCATTTGTCGAGATTGCAAAAAAGAGTGTTTTGTGATCTTGTGATAGACTCTGGTTTACTTTACTATCATCTGTAATCAAGGCTTAATAAAAAAAAACTTAGTATAATTGCCCTGAGGATATTTAAATTACTTTGAAAAACAGACTTTAAGCATATGTTAACATAGGAAGTTTTGTATGCTGTGCATCATAAGTTGCGAAGGTTTTTCTTTAGCAGCATTTTGTAGAGATGTCACTACTTGAGTAGCCAAAAGATCTGAGTTCAACCGTGTGCTCAAGTGAACAAGTCACAGTCTTTGGACCCCAGTCTCCTCATCTGTAATTAGAGGATGTCCAGGTTCTTCCTAGATCTCTAACTAGTAGAAGTGTGCTACTGTAGTGGTTTGCAAGCCCTAGGTGTCTGTAGAGTCCTCAGTTTTAGAGAAAGGTGCTTTGGAAGCTATGTTTTGGAGTGGGGGGGAAAGTGCTGGTATGTAGGTTTGGGCCTCTCATTTCTGGAAACGAGGACAGCTGTAGGAAAGGGTCTTCTGACCTACAGTTTTAGGGCATATGCTTTAACTTGTTTTTAAAATTCATGTGTATGCATTTAGACTCTACATGTAGTCTTAATTGATCCCTTTTGTGATAGGAAAGCATGCTTTAATCAGATCCTTTACTGAGACCAGGGGCCATTCTTGGAATTCCTTAATACAGTTACCCTTTATCCCCTGGCTTTTCTTCCAGCTCCTCACTGGAACGAACTGAAGACATGAGTAGCCCCTGCAAATGGAGCATTTCAAGGGATGGCTAGGAGAATGTACAGACAGCGGGTTTTGTATAGCCCAGGTGGCAGTATGTGGTTGCTTTTTTTTTTTTTTTTAAGATTTTATTTATTTATTTTTAGAGGAGGGGGAAGGGAGGGAGAAAGAGAGGGAGAGAAACATCAATGTGTGGTTGCCTCTCACATGGCCCTCACTGAGGACCCAACCCGCAACCCAGGCACATGCCCTGCCTGGGAATCGACCCTACGACCCCTGGCTTCGCAGCCCTGGTGCTGAATCTGCTGAGCCGGGCCAGCCAGGGGATGTGGTTTCTTGAGAGTGAAAAAAAGGCTCTGGGGAAAGGCAGTGAAAGGCACTAAAGGTGACTTTCCATGTGGCCCCATTTGCCACATTGCCTGATTCTTGAAAGCTGGGGTGCTCTCCTTGGGTTGTGCTCTGTCAACACTCCGTCAGGGGTATCAAAGTCAGTTCAGAAACTGAACTACACATAGCCATTCCTAATTGTGCCTAGTGGCTTGTCTTCAGTCTTCACACTTTATATTACTGTCTATTGGTGCATTCCTCATGTTGTCCTCAATGGATAGGGACAAACAAAAGAGGAAATATATATATTCCTGCCGCAGGAAAAAGTAGTATACAGTCCTGTCATTTTACATAGCTTTGAATTCTCCCTTCTATACTTTATTCACAAGTTTCTCTGTTTTTGGACACTGTAACACTGGTGCTTTTAAATGCTTAGGGCCTTATATGTTTTATTTTATGGACATTGGTAGTGATAAAATATGTTCAGATATATACATCAAAGTATTTTCTATCCTTTGGACTGTGTTGTATGTTCTACTTTGATGCCCTACCTTTTCAAGAATACTCAGTTTTTATAATTAGATTGAAATTATAATTGTTATCCTAATTGTCAGAACTAGTTTTACTTCATTGCTACACTTTAAAAATGTTTTTGCTTTAAGGAATACATTTCTATCCTGTTAGGAATTATAACAGTACAGATCAGTTTTAAAAATCAGCAACAGTGCTTCAAATCTGTAAGTACTTTTTATTATATTAACATAGTCAATTCAGCGAAACGTGAACTCATTTGTCACACTGCTCTGAATTGTAAAATACTGTAAAAGCAATTCCTGTTTGTGCCTTTTTCTGTTTTTTGTTCTATTTTGTTTGTTTTTAGGTGATAGTTCTGCTGGATCTGCATGTTAAACATTTGTCTACAAATATCAGATATATTTCCAAGCAGTTTGTTGTCATCTGACTAAATATGTCTCCTTCAATTTTTTTTTTTTTTTGCTTTTTAAATTTGATAATTTATAGAGATAGTACCAGTGGTATCCTCACATATTTTAATTATTGCAAAATCATAATAAGAGGTTTTGGTATGTCTTTGAGTCATAAAGGAGTATAGATAATGTATATTGTTAAACACTTTACTTTTTAAATCACCCTTACAAACTTGTTATTTCTTCCTCCTAAGGATCCATGGCATGGACAGCAAGATATTACTGTCCTTGTTTAATCAAGTAGCACAGAGAAGTCACATCTGGTGAAAGGCGGGGACTCCATTACCATTCTTCCCAACGCCTGCCTTTCTTCTGTGCTGTAGCTTTAGAGAAATGTGGTAACCTAAAGAGCATATTCCTTTTACAACACTTTAACCCGATCAGCACCTGTTGTGCTTTCAGTGCTCCGCCCCTTTACTTTGTTATGCCAACCTATGGGATTAAGGGAAAAGTTAATTGGGCCTGGTAAAAATAGTGTGAAATTCTAGAACAAGAATATTGGCAGCTTTGGGAATTTGTGTATAATAGTTGCCTATGTCTTATTTTCTGTAACTTGAAAATGAGTTATATAAATAATGGCAGAAATTTTCCTATATAATCATTAATGTTTAATAGTTCCCAAATGTTTTTTTAAACACATGGGTCCTAATTTCTAGAAAACCTTTCTTTATGAAGAATGGCATTGAGAATATTTAGGCCATAGATGAAACTTATTTGATTTACCAAACAAGTGCTTTTCTTCCTACTCTATTGAAAAGAAAATCCTTAAAAATTAACTTGTAATTATTGAGTGAAAGTAAAACTAGAACCTGGCTCACTAGTGAAGTTAAATTTTCACGAGCTGTAGTAACCTTTTTTAAGGCATCTTGAAACTTTTTTGCTGTAGTATTTGAGACAGGCATGTTTGTTTCAAGTTACCTTGAAGATTACACTCTTCTGAGCTACTAATTGACTTAATAGTACTATTCCAGTTTTGCAAAAATCATGTTTTTCTTCTGTCATGATTGTTCAATAGTTGGTTTGTTTCTAGTCACTGAGAAATACTTTTTTTAGAACTACTCAGAAATATAATTTTTAATTTTTAACTGTTCAGCTTCCATAGAGACTGCACTTCCAGCTCTTGTTGTTCCCATCTTGGAGCCCTGCGATAATTCGGAGTGTCTACACATTTATGTAGATTTGCATTCTGGAATGTTCCAATTGATGCTTTATGGACTCGGTACGTTACTAAATGATATAGTCATTCAGCGTAAGGAAAAATATTTTTAACAGAAGCGAAATTAAAATTTCCTGCCATTAGATATTGAGAAGAGTGGCATAAGCAAGTATCGAGAGTAGATACGGAAGGAATAACTCACTGATATCTTCTATTCCTTGGGGCCCATTTTAACTCTAGTTTCAATTTTTTTTGTACCAGAAGCTAAACTTCCCAATATGAAGTACATTCATGTTCTTTCTCTCATGTAAAACTAATAATGTTGATGGCTAATGTTTTTTAGATGAACTGTTTTACCACTAATAATTGGATGACATGGAGATGTTGAAAAGGAATTATCATGTCATTCATGGCTGGAGACCATATTTAATGACTGTATAAATATCTACGATAACCTGGGGTACAGAATCCTGGAGGAAGATACTTTTTCTGGATTAAATACAATAGCAATTAAAGTTTGATTTCTTACATGTTCTATTACTGAGTTGTTCTGAAATGATGAAATACTAGGAACTCAGTGGTTTCATATTGCTAATAGCACATTGGCCATTTGAAATTTATATTAAGCTAGATAGATAGATGAAAATAAAAGGTTTTCTAGTTATATGGCTAGAAAGACTGTTCCATGAATTTCTCATGGAAAACTGGCCACATTACTTTGAACCATATCACATTTATGATGGCTAAATGGTAACTGACACATTTATGAATTACCTTTTAACTATGGTTCATACAAACTGGCAATTGTTGTTTGTTCTTCAAAACTTTATTTAACTGTTTTTTTTATTATTAACACAGTACATACTCAAATGAAAAACCTAAACATGTAAAAATTAGAGAAGAAGCAAAAAACAGTTACTCTTAGCCATCATTGTTATTTTCATCTCAGGCCTTTATAACAAAGAACCAGAATGGGTGGCTTAAACAACAGAAATGTATTATTCTTTCAGTTCTGGAGGTTGGAAGTTTGAAAGTAGATTGCCAGCATGGTTCCCTTACAGTTAGGATCCTCTTTTTGGCTTGTAGATGTCGGCCTTCTCACTGTGTGGTCGCATGGCAGGAAGAGAGAGAGAGCACGTGAGAGTGAGCAAACTCTCTGGCTTTTTTCATAAGGGCACCAATCCCATCATGAAGCCCCCAACAGTGTGGCTTTGTCTAAACCTAATCATCTCCCTAAGGCCCTACCTCTAAATACCATCACATAAGGAGTTAGGGCTTCAACATATGAATAATGCAGTTCAGTACATAGCAGTGCTCTTTCTATTTTTTCTTTATCTCACATCATTTTGTATTTTGCTTTTTGTTCAACATTCCCTTATCAGCATTTTCTAGTGTCATTAAAAATTCTAAGTGACATTTAGCATGCTAATCTTCAGGTAACGGTACTTGCTTGTGCCAGAGACCATTTGTATTTAATAAATAAATAAATTATAATGGAGTTTAATAGTTTTTATAATTTTTAAGTTTTTAATTCAAGTAATACTATGAATTTTAAATACATACAATTTAAAAATATTGAGTAGACTAAGAGTTTTGGGAATTAAAATATAGGCAAAGAATTAATTCATGTATTTGTTACTTATTCTTCCTGCAATTGTACATTTGCGATTAATTACTTGTCTTAACTGTAACTCTCCCTAAATGTTAAAGAGGGAATACAAATTAGGTTAAATTTATGCCTAATGACACATTCAGTTTAGTTCTTTTCTGACTCAAAAATAACACTACTATTTGCCTAAAACAATAATTTCATTTAAGTTTTGGGCTACCTATGTATTTTGTGTCTTGTGTAAGCCATTACTTAATGAAATGCTTTATTTTATAGACCAGGCCACTTTGGATGACATGGAGAAGTCTATGAATGAGGATATGAAACGGATCATTCCTTGGATTCAACAACTTAAGTAAGCTTATTTATTTAGTTCAAGACTAAAAATGGAAACTTATTTTGACAAGTTATATTTTCTCTTGATCACTTTTAATGTTTATGACTTGAAACTTGAGCACCTTTTGGTACTTAAATCTAAATTCTCTTGGAATAGGTCCAGGATGGGAGTGCTTCGTATTAAATTCCCCTCTAGAGCAAATACAGGTATGAAGGGCATGACACTCAACTTTCGTTCCTTGCCACATTTTCTCTTGTACAAGTACTCTCTAAGTACTCTACACAATGAATTTTATTGTGTCTAGTCTTCTCTGCAATAGTGTCTTATTTGTTCTTACTCAGGACAATCTTCAAGGTATGAATCTACCAGCTGGCACTTTGAAAATTATCATTTCTGCTTCTCTAATAGTGTCATTCATTTTGTCTCAAAATCCTTTGAATGCTTCATATTGTGAAACTAAATAAAATAGAAAATTGAGCTAGAGATAAATGTAAGGTTGGTTTCATTGCCACTCTAATACACAAACATACCTTATAGCAACTCTTAAGAAACTCTCTTTCAAAATTAACAAAACAAAATTCCAAGTAATAAAAATAAATTTTAGAGATTAAAATTAAAGCTGGCAAATGGAGAAGGGGTGGGATCTATTAATTTTGTGATCTTTTAGCCTACCTCTTCTCCTTTGGCAAATTTTAGTTTTGTGATTATTTGAAGATTTTGATATCATCAGGTCATTTTTTCCGTTAACAGAACATGATTTTAAATGTCAGTAGATAATATTACATGAACCTTTCGAACAGCTGTTTAGTTTATCTGTATCTGAAAAATGATAGTCATTATTCTGGATAACAATTTCTTAAATGTTTGTGGATTGACATCATTTGTTGTGCATTTTGGCTCTCAACAAGCAAGGTTTAAATACTTAGATTAATTCACATCTTGCATACCTTGAGGTTGTTTATCTGGCACTTTCAGGTAGCAGAAATAAACCTAAAACCAGAAAGCTAAGCCCCAAAACCTTAAGCTCACATAACTTATTTATAAGACAGGTTCCATGGTTGTCAGTTATTTTAGTGCTTCTCAAATGATCTTTGATGAATAACCAGTTTACCACAAATTTATCATGGGATATTAATTTTTTGAAATAACTATTCAAGTATTATTTACCTAGCATAAAATTGACCCATCTTAAGTGTATAATTCCCTGACTTGTAGTAAATTTACTGAGTTTTGCAACCATAACCACAACACAGTTTTAGAACATTTTCGTCACCTCAAAAAGGTACTCATTTACTGTTAATCCCTGTTCCCAGCCTCAGCTTCAGGCATGAATCTCCTTTCTGTTTCTATAGATTTTCCTTTTCTGGACATTTCATATAAATGAAATCAAAAATTTTGTGATCACTTGTGACTGGCTTTTACTTAGCATAATGTTTCAGAATTCGTGTTGGAGCATGTACATCTCAGTACTTCATTCCTTTTTTTAGATTTCTTTTAAATGTATTTATTTTCAGAGAGAGGGGGAGGGAAGGAAGAAAGAGGGAGAGAACCATCTATGTGTGGTTGCCTCCATGTGTCCCCTACTGGGAGCTGCGACCCTTTGGTTCACAGACCTGGATTCAGTCTATTGAGCCTCACCAGTCAGAGCAGTACTTCATTCCTTTGTATGGCTGAAGAATACTTCATTGTATAAGTAGACCACATTTTGTTTATCAACTGAATGCCATCAGTTGATGGACATTTGGGTTCATTTCCACTTTTTGGCTATTGTAAATAATGCTTCTATGAATATTCACATACAGGTCTATATGTGGACTTACATTTTCATTCTACTATGAGTGAGATTACTGGGTCATACAGTAAATTTATGTTTAACTTTTTAAAGAAACTGCCAAACTAGTTTCCAAAGTAGTTGTGCCACTTTACAGTTGCATTAGCAGTGTTTGAGGGTTTTCATTTCTCTACATTCTTGCTAACACTTGTTACTGTGTTACTGTCTTTGACTATAGCCATCCTAGTGAGTGTGATGAGGTATCTCACTGTGGTTTTAATTTACATTTCCCTACTGGCTAATGATATTGAGCATCTGTTTGTGTGATTACTTTTTTAATAATATGCAGTGAAAACAAACTTCAGAAAAAACAAATGAAGAAATGTATAAAATATAAGCCCCAATTTTTTATTATTAGAGTTAACACAAAATTACATTTCAATAAATATAATCAGAATGAATACTACAAAAGATAGTTTGAAATCTGTGCATTTTTTTATTAAAAGTACATCTATTGACAATTAATATAGAAAACTTATTAATATATTTTACTGATTTTGTTGTTACAGTGGATCCAATTTTTGCCCCTTTGCCTCCTTCCACCCAGTACCCCCATTACCTCCAGCAATTCCCTTCCTTTAGTTCATGTCCATGGGTCATGCATGTAAGTCCTTTGCCTGCTCCATTTCCTGTACTATTCTTAACATCTCCCTATTTTGTACCTCCAATTTGTACTTCTTAATCCCTGCACCTTTTCCCCAATTCTCACCCTCTCTCTTCCAGCTGATAACCCTCCAAATGATCTCTATATCTATGATTCTGTTCCTGTTCTGGTTGTTTGCTTAGTTTATTTTTCAGATTCAGTTGATAGTTGTACATTTGTTGTCATTTTAATTTTCATAATTTTGACCTTTTATATGGTCCTCTCTAACATTTCATATAATAATGGCTTGGTGATGATAAACTCTTTTAGCTTTACCTTGTCTGGGAAGCACTTTGCATTCTAAAGGATAGCTTGTCTACCCTTCCATTCTAAATGATAGCTTTGCTGGATATCATCTAGCAAAGTCTTCTTGGGTGTAGGTCCTTGCCTTTCATCACTTTGAATACTTCTTGCTAGTCCCTTCTACCCTGCAAAGTATCTATTTAGAAATCAATTAACAGTCTTATGGAAACTCCTTTGAAGGTAACTCTCTGCTTTTCTCTTGCTGCTTTTAAGATTCTGTCCATATCTTTAACTTTTGGCATTGTCATTATGATGTGTCTTGGTGTGGTTCTCTTTGGGTTCAACTTGTTTAAAACTCTCTGTGCTTCCTGGACTTGTATGTCTGTTTCCTTTGCCAAATTAGGAAAGCTTTCTTTTATTATTTTTTTCAAGTAAGTTTTCAATTTCTAGCTCTTCTCCTTCTGGTACATTTGAAGATGTCCCAGAGGTTTCTTATTCTATTGTCATTGTTTTGAATTCTTTTTTCTTCTTTTCATATTGAATGCTTTTTTTCTTCCTTATGTTCCAAATTGTTCTTTTGACTCTCAGCTTCATCCCCTCCACTGTTAGTTACCTGTGGATTTTTCTTTATTTTACTTAATGCAACCTTCATTTCTGCCTGGGTCTTTTTTATGGTGTTGCAGTACCCATTGAGTTCTTTGAGGATCCTGATAACCAGTGTTTTGAACTGTGCATCTGATAGGTTGCTTATCTCCGTTTCATTTAGTTCTTTTCCTGGAGTTCTGTTATGTTCTTTCATTTGGGCCGTATTTCTTTGTCTCCTCAATTTGGCAGCTTCCCAGTGTTTGTTTCTGTTTGGAGCTGCTTTGACTTTCTGTCTTAGTAGCATGGCCTGCTATAGATAAGGTACCTGTCTGGATGAACGTGGCTTCTTTAAATCCTTGGTTGTTGGACTTTCATACAGCTCGATTTTCTGATGAATCTAGGTCATGTTTATTTTATAGTTTAGTTGTAATTTTTGCTGGAGTTGTGCACAGAGGCAAAGTGTATTTACCTATACCTCCATCTTAACCAGAAGTCTCTTTATCTGTATAGAGTGAAAGCAAGGTATTCTCTCCCTGACATTCACAGGCTCTCAATCTATCTTCTAACTGAAGATTTTCACTAATTTCTAACTGAAATTGATCATTTTCCTGCCCGCAGATAGCCAGGTGGTCTGGGTGATGGCCCCTCACATGCGCCATGCCACAGCCAGGAAATTTACTGTTAATGCTCAAATTTTTTGTTCCACAAAGTCGTGACAAAACAAAAAATTAAAAAGTAAAATAGCAATTTCATATACACTTTGAAGATAAATCTTTTTTATAATTTATTTATATTTATAATTTATACTTACATTGTATTTATGGTACACTTTTAAAATTTATTGATTTGAGAGAGAGAGGAAGGGGGGGAGAGGAAATAAGAATGAAATATCCATTTGTTGCTCCACTTATTTATGCATTCATTGGTTGATTCTTGTATGTGCCCTGACTGGGGGGTCAAACCTGCAACTTTAGTGTATCAGGATGGTACTGTAACCAAGTTAGCTACCTGGCCAGGGCTATTTATGATATCTTGTATTTAGAATTTTTAATGTGACAAGCGAGCTTATTTCTTGTTTGTTAATTTACCTAATTTAGGTTGGATTGAGGATAATGCTCATTATAGGAGATCATATATATCTTTTTTTTTAAAAAAAAAACCATTTTATTTATTTATTTATCTTTAGAGGGGAAGGGAAGGAGAAAGGGAGAGAAATATCAATGTATGGTTGCCTCTTTTGTGCGTCCCTGCTGGGACCTGGCCTGCAATCCAGGCATGTGCCCTGGCTGGGAATCGAACTGCGGTTGTTTGGTTCCCAGGCCCGAGCTCAATCCACTGAGCTACACCAGCCAGGGTGAGATCATATATATCTTAATTGCTTCTAGGTTATTCTTCTCTGTTATTCTTCGAATAACATACGTAATTGAGATACCAGTCCCACAAAGGTATGTTGATGGGACTGGGAATAGAGATTTGAAAACAATTTTAGCAAGTTAAGGACATTCATTTTTAACTTTTACCTACAATGAAGCAACTATTTGGCATAGTTTTTAAAGGTTTTTTTTATTTATTTTTATTTTTAGAGAGAGGGGAAAGGGGGGAGAAAGAGAGGGAGAGAAACATCAATGTGTGATTGCCTCTCGTGCACTCCCCATTGGGGACCTGGCCCACAACCCAAGCATGTGCCCTGACTGGGAATTGAACTGGTGACCATTTGGTTCCCAGGCTGGTGCTCAGTCTACTGAGCCACACCAGTCAGGGCGGTATATTTTCCAAATTTATCTTTATTCCTTTGTTAGTAGGCAATTCTAGCAGTTGGTCCTGTGAAGTTATAGTTAAAGTTTTTCAGTGAAAAGAAATGGTTTCCAGATTTTATACTTTAATGTAACATGGTTTTACTGCACAGCTAGCTAGTACAGTTTGTGCCACATGCAGCTCACCACACAAAAGCAATGGCACTGAATTGGACTATACCCTGTTCATCAAGGCAAGCCTACTGATATGAGCTTGAATGTGTGGCATTATTATGTAGCTATCAAAAGTTTCTAAATTCAGTATCCTTATTTTCTGTAGTTATATCATTGTGGATCAGTGAGAGTTTATGAACTCTATTTTACACATATTCCTTTTTTCACATATTATGTGGTATCCTAGCACTGAAAGGAATAGTATAAAAACCATCGAAGTGAAATCTGGTGGCATAACTGAGAAGAGGGAAAGAAGGTAATTAATACTTACTGGCACCTGATAGGTATACCCATGACATACACAGTACAAAAACTGGGACTATATATCTCCAATAATGCCAGAAAAAATGAGATACTTTTATATTTATTTATTGTTTGTTCTATATGTTTTATAAACACTTCAGGCATTTTATAAAGGATGTTGAGATTAGTTTGTGCTGTCTTATAAACCGTAGGAAATCTGTCATCTCCTATAATAAACTAATATAGTGTCTCTTCCTTAATGCTAGTTAATTCCACCTTATAACTAATCAAAATCATTCACATTGCAGTTTAACTCCTTAAACTAGAACTAACAAACAGTGCAAGAGTGGGAAAATGATTCACCATTATGGTCATGTGTCCTTTTTACTAGTTCAATTAAACTTCAAATTAATTATCTTTTTAGTGGTCTTCCATGATCTATTTATAAACCAGTAGCATGCAATCAGTCAGAAAATTCTATGATTTTATGATGTGGTCTGTCTTTTTTAAATTAAGGTTTTGGCTTGGACAACAGCGTTGCAAACAGTCTATAAAACATCTGCCTACTATAAGCACTGATACATTACAGCTGTCCAATTACTCAACTCATCCTATTGGAAAACTTTCTAAGCATAAGCTGTTCATTAAACTTACTCGTCTTCCACAATACTATATTGTAAGTATGCCAAGATGTGATTCGGGTGATCAAGTTCAGTAACTCTGTCATATCTGAAATGATTTATTGTTTAATTTAATTTGCAAATATATTTTATTGGATAGCTAACTTTTTGTATAGTGATTCTTGACTCAGAAGAGGAGGGAACGGTGGTAGGGGTGGGAGAGGGAGGAAAATTATGTCTCTAAGAAATTATGTAATGATCAGACGGGTTTCAGGAATACAAGATGCTCCGGTTCCTCACCCTAGGATCTCTCCTATAGTGAAACCTAGTTTCTGCTTGGGATGAGGCATCATCTTTATATAAGAAGAAAAATTTTGAAAACGACTACTGTGAAGGTTTGGATATGTTTTGATGTCAGATAAATTTGGTTGCTTTTAATTAAATGTTACTTTGCATAATGCAGTCTTTTAAATATGGACTAGCTGATGGAGCTTTATTTTTTCATCCTTAATTGATTGAAGGCATATATATATCCACTTTATTGATTGCATGTACCTTTAGTGCATACTAAGATCCTTTCTTACTGCTTTTTCACTCTTTGTGGGTATTTTCCAGTTAGTTTCTTTGAGATCTTTGAATTGGTTAAGATTTGCAAAAATTTGAAATTTGTACTCACCCTAAATACATGTCCCTGCTTATAGAAATTTCTCTGTACACCAAGTAGATACTTGTGGCTAATAATCTAAGGTGTTTGAAATACATAATTCAGGATTGTTGGTTGAAGATAGTGGGAATTAATTATTTTAAAGCTTTTGAGCTCTACTGTAAAAAGATATCTTTAAAAAGTACCCTGTGTAATCTGACATATCTTAAGTTAGTGTTATTTATGTAAACTGATAAATCTCATTGATGTGAATTTCATGTGTTTTCTGAATTTTAAAACACCAGCCTTGGAACTAGATTTGACATGTGACAAAGGATTATTATTTCAATTCTCAGCTATCTGCTTGGTTGATATTTGAAATGATATGTGGAATACACACACAATAGTCAAACCTCTGAACACACATGTTACCTCTTACACTCAGCCATATACAAGGGGGAACCCACAAAAATCAGAATTATCTTCTGGAGGCCAGGCCCCTTGTAGTATAGGTTTCCCTTACTAGGTGAGTGTTCTAGGAACCCATCTGTATCAGTGTGCCAGCAGGCATTGTTGTGAGAGGTTGTACTCGGCTCCAGTGAATTTTTCTTTTGAAGACTCTTTCAGTGCATTTGTCCATTTCACGATGGGTGATTTACGAGGGCACCTCCCCACACCACGCTGAGTGTTCAGCAGTTTTTGACCAAAAGCAGCATGACTACTGTGCCCCACCCTCCCTATTCACCCCATCTCGCCCCACCCCCTGTGCCTTTTTTATTTCCCTGGATGTTTTGCTGGTGTGTAAGAGGTGAAACAAAAAATGGCAGAAGCACTAAAAGGCACCAAAAGAGTTCAAAAACTATTTTGAGCAGTGGAAAAACATCTGGATAGATGTATTCCATCAAATGGGGAGTACATAGAAGGTGACTGAAGTTTAAACTTGTATAGAAAAATACACAATCTTTTAATAAGTTAATTCTGGGTTTTTTTGGGTCCCCCTTTGTACAAAATAAAATGGTTGTAACTTACTATTTTCTGACCTTATTCAGTATCAACAAAAAGCCAGTCTTTAGTCTTAATGACCAGTGATTTTATTATAAAGTGATAGTTTCTATAACATAGTTTAGACCAAAATTAAATACATGTTACTCTTCAGCCTCCATATTTCTCACTTACGGAGGACATATTCACAAACGTGGAAAAACTACTACCATGTAAATTAAGAAGAACTGAGGAAAGCTTTGCTGCCTTTAAATATCTTTCTGCCATACTTTTCTCAGATTTACTAAGATATAATTTACATATAGTAAAAATTCACTTTCTTGTGTCTTGAGTTTTAATAAATGTGTAGTTTTGTATGTTCCATGTCAGCATGACACAGAACAGAGCCATCACCCACCTTCTCCAAAATTCCCTCATGCTGCCCCTCTGTAATCATAGCCCCATCCCCATACTTTGAATTAATGACCACTGACCTATTTTCTGTCTCTCTAGTTTTGTTTTTCAGTTTAGTTTGTTTCACTTGCCATGATGCCTTTGACCTTGACCATGTTGTTGTATGTATAATAGTTCACTCCTTTTATAGCTGAGTAGTATTCCATGGTATAGATGTGCCATAGTTTGTTTAACCAGTCTCCAGTTGAAAGACATCTGAGTTGTTTATAGTTTGGGGCAGTTATCAGTAAAAGTGCTGTAAGTATTTGCATATAGGTTTTTTGTGAACTTAAATTTTTGTTTCTTTTTCTTTAAAGATTTTATTTATGTTTAGAGAAGGAAGGGGAGAAAGAGGGAGACAAACATCAATGTGTGGTTGCCTCTCGTGCGCCCCCTACTGGGGCCCTGGCCTGTAACCCAGGCATGGGGCCTAGACTGGGAATCGAATTGGCAATACTTTGGTTTGCAGGTCAGCACTCAATCTGCTGAGCCATACCAGCAGGGCTAAATTTTTATTTCTTTTGGATAAGTAACTAGAATTGGGATTGTTAGGTCATCTGGTTAAGTGTATGATTAGCTTTATAAGAAAATGCTAAACTTGTCCAACATGGCAGGACTACTTTGCATTTCTGCCAGCAACACACCCTTATCAGCACTTGGTATTATAATTTTTTGTAAATTAGCCACACTGGTATGTAATAGTATCTTATTGTAGTCTTAATTTCTGCTGCCCTCATAAAAGATATTCAACATAGCTTTTCATGAGCTTATTTGCTATCCATATGTCTTTGGTTAAGTGTCCACTTTACTTTTAATTCTTCCATTTCTTCAGGTATGTCAGTGTGACACTTAGGTGTTGGCCAAACAATTTTCTGAAGAGAGTATGTAGGAAGGAGGGTGGGAAGGGAGAAGAGAGGTGTAGGAAGAGAGACAGGAAAATGTGTTGGTCAAGAGTCTTGCCTAATGGCTTTTATTTTTCTTACTAAGTATTTAGGGGACTTTTCTTAAATTTCAGGTAGACCTTGAAAATAGTAAGCTGGTATAGTGGGTGAGGGCAAGGTCTCTGGAGCCCAACTTCTGGGGTCAAAGTGTGAATCCATCACTTCTTAGCTCTGAGACCTTGGGCAAGTAACCTAACTTTTTTGTGCCCCAGTTTCCTCATCAGAAAAATGAAGATAATTCTACTTCACAGAGTTATTTAAGAGGGTTAAATATGTTAACACCTGTCAAGTAATTAGGACAGTACATTGTTCATAGTAAATGCTCTATCAGGATTAGATCTTGTTCTTATCCTCACAGTGACTACATTTTTCAGTTGAAAAATCAGGGTTTGTTTTTATATAATTCCAAGTAGGAGAGAATGTTGTCATTTTTCTCTACCATAATAGTGGAATTCTTAGGATGATTTAATGGTTAAGGGAGACAGCAGGACAATTTAAAATAGATAACATTTTAGAACAGTCTAGCAGACCCACTGGACTTCAGCATAAAATTTTTTCAGTTTATAAGCTAAGATATGAATATTAAGAATACCTAATGCAGATAGTCTCAATGTCCCATTTTCTGTAGTTTACAGTTGCTTTTATTATTATTCTCCTTTACTCTGATTTATTTTTTAGGAAATAAATTGTATGTGTTACTAAGAATGCTTTTTTTGACATGATTGATTTGTCCTTGTTTAAAGAAAAAAGAGATCAATATTAGGCTTATAATTTTGACCCCTAGTTGATAGAAGGAGGAAAACATCTCACACCTATTATTTCTCTGAGTCTCTTTTCTGACTTGGGCCTTTTTAGGTTGTAGAGATGTTAGAAGTTCCCAATAAACCCACACAGCTGACATACAATTACTACTTCCTGTCTGTGAGTGTTGCGGAACGGGAAGACAGCCCTGTCATGGCCCTTGTGCTGCAGCAGTTCAAGGACAACATCCAGGAATTGATTTTACGTACAAAAATCGGGAAACAGCCTAGAGCCAGTACTAAGCGCAAGGTATTGATCACATGTGGAAATGAGCAAAGAATTTGTATGTATTACCTTTGTTATATTCTTACACTGTTTTTAATATGGAAAAGAATAAGATCCAGTCTTTAAGATACTGGGCAGCAATAATGTTTAAGTAAAAATTATCTACATTTTCCTGAAAATGCTTCTCTTTTAATTAATAATTATGTACCCTTTCATGCAAGAGAGCTTGTTAAATATACAATATTTACTACTGAATTTCTCTTGTTTAGACCAATATTTGCTCAATAAATATTTGTTAAATGAATAAAATTTTTGATTAACCTTGAGCTTTGTTATAATAGTTTAACTGCCTTAACTAATTGTATCACATGTACTTTTTTGCTGTGTTCTTTACTTAAATTCTAGTTGTCTGATGATTCATGTCCAGTAGAACCTAAGAAAACGAAACGATCAGGAGAAATACGTGCCTTCAATAAAATTCTAGCTCATTTTGTTGCTGTGTGTGATACAAATATGCCATTTGTAGGACTTCGAGTGGAGGTAATTTTTGGAACAATTCTGGGTACTCTATAAATGAAAGGGTAATTTTTTAAATGCTTTGCTAAAGCTACATGGATTCCATTAGGTCAATCTGAATGATCGTCATTTTGTTCATTTTGGGAGGGGTGGGCTTGAAATCATAGTGTCTCATGTTGTACATGTAAAATGACTTAAATTACTTCATCTCTCTGATTCAAAATTGTGGCCTTCTGCTGTTTATAGAAATTGAAAGTAAATTATTTCCAGTTAAAATTTAAAAACTGACAACTTTTGAAAATTAGTATCCTTCATTATTTAACTGCTAGACATGGTCAGTTGATAAAGGGTGGCTTAGTTTTGAGTTGGTGAAGCCATACATATTGCTTACACACTAATAAAATTGTGTTCCTTTCTGAGAAGCAGGTCAGAAAGAATATTAAACTGAATTTACTGTTGTCACATGGAAGAAGCAATACACTTAGGCAGAATTAGTTTTTTCAAGAGTGTACAGTTGTGATAATCCAGCATGATTTCCCGACATGTAAGAAAAGGGGGAGGTAACAGATGGAACCTGTATTTTTCAAAAAAGGCTTTAGACAGGATTTGTCAATCCTTAAAAGTTATATGCTAAAACCTTAATTATTTTGCTCTAGTTTAAAATTTTACTTATTGTAAGACTCCTTCCCTCCGTAAATTACTGTGAATCAAGAGATCTGAAAACGTGGAAGTGGATTATTTCTGTTGAGTTCATGATGATAGTCTTGGGAAGGAAGACTTTTAGAAAACACTTTCATGCTTTTAGAGCAAGGATCAGCAAACCCTTTATGTAAAGAGCCAGATAGATACTTTAGGCGTGTGGGTCATATGGTCTCATACCACAGCTACTCAAATCTGTTGTGTAGTGTGAACCAGCCATAGTTGATATTCAAACAAATGAGTGTGGCTATGTACAAATAACCCTTTTATTAAAAAAAAAAAAAAAGCAACGTGCTGGATTTGGCCATGAGCTGACCCCTGCTTTATAAGGCTTTGGGGTCTGAGGGTGTGGGATCAAGTGTGTCATCGTGAAGAGCATCAGTAAGTAGCCCAGAGAAATCCAAACCCAGAAATGGGAACCTAAAATAGATACTCCAATCCTCAGTGTTCCAGCTCCTAGAGCTATGAGCCTGATGAATGTCCTTGTCTGGGTATTGGCCATGGCTCCTAAACTGTACAGACTGTGTCCATGCTTTCTATCATCTTGACTGTGTTCTTGGGCTTTTTCATAGGGCCATGTGGATTGACTATATGAATGTCATTCAGTACTACCTTTGCAGTAGGAAAAGAGGCTACCTGGTGCCTAGGGACAATGTAATGCAATTATTTCTTCTCTTTCTGCATGGTCTCTCTTCCCCTACCCACAGGTTAGAAATTGCAGAAACTTGTATTTGCAGTGCCCACATGGACTAATAATACCTATAGACATATGTCCTCTCTGACCCCTTGTTTGTGCTCCTACACCTGTTGCACACATAAGACATGCGAGAACATTCTATAATACTCTTTTGAACTCAGACTCTTAAAAACTTACATACTTTTTCTTCTCTCGATGAAAAAGACATGTTAAAGACAAAAGCAAGCACATTTTCTGCCTAAAGCAAGTGATACTGAGATGTGAATAACTAAATCTAGTCTTACCAGGGATGTTTATTTCTCTGATCCATAGAATAGAGACACATTTCAAGCCCTCCTGCACTTTGCTTCCTTTTGAATCTGAACCCCTACTGTCTATTTGGTTAGGAGTTCTTTTCTAAACCTCTGCCCATCCAAGGCCAAAAGAGCAGGGTTCAGTCAAATACTTAGGGCTGGCTTAAATCCTTTATGGAACAAGGTAGATATAAATAGTCTGCCATAGAAGACCTGGGAAACAATGACAAAGGCAAGCATTTCTGTGGTAGATCAGATAACTTTCTGGCATACCTAAAGAGCATCATTCCACGACAGGGTCTCAGGCATTCATCTTTTTAACTCACTTTTTAATTCATCCCTGCATTCATCTTTCTGACTCACTCTCTGAATCCTCTAATGGGGAAAGATACCTCATTTGTGTAAATGGATAAATTGGAAATCTTATCTTTTGGGGTTTCACACAGGAAATAGTTTGTTAAAAATAATGTATTCCAGAAAAGTTCTGAACTAAAAAATATTTGTGATTAGAAATGAGATATGACTATTGTTCAGTGTTTCAACTATAATTGAATCACACAAGAAAACCAATATTATTTTAAGGTTGCGTCCTTTGAAACCACTGGAATTGATTATAGATTACTTTTGACTTGCTACAAAATTAGATCAGTCTCCTGAATTTAGATTTGCCACCTATGGAGGTATTTTTTAATAGAAGTTCTGGGTCCTTTTGGAGTTTCACTGGACTTAATATAGTTCCCAGAAAATAAAATGGTGTGGACAATAACTCATGCCTAATATGTTGTAACTTTGGAAAAGAGTGGCCCTAGAACAGATGCTACAAGAATAAGCAGTAGTACTTAGAAAAGGTAATTTCCTTTGTAAAACTGGTAACGTGATATAACTTTTTCTCTTCCAAGTTGTCCAATCTGGAGATTCCACATCAAGGAGTACAAATGGAAGGTGATAGCTTCAGCCATGCAATTCGCTTATTGAAGTAAGTCCCTATAATGTGTGTCACTTAGTGCCATACAGTGCCAGAGTTGCTCCTCTCCTTTTGTGAGACAACATAAAGCAGAGTTCAGAACCTGTGGATGTCACAGATTTATGCACAGATTTACTAAGGTCTGGGACAGGATTGTGTGTGTGTGTCTCTCTCTCTTTACTAGATTCACTTCTTTTTTACTGTTATTCTATTACAGTTGTCCCAATTTTTCCCGCTTTGCCCTCCCCTGCCCAGCCTACCCCCCACTCCCATAGTCAATCCCCACACCATTGTCCATGGCCATGGGTCATTCATACATGTTCTTGACTAGTCCCTTCCCCTCCTTTCTACCATTATCCCCCACCCGATGCTCCTCTAGCCACTGTCAGTCTGTTCCATGTTTCTATGTCTCTGGTTCTATTTCATTAGATTCTTCTTATAGGTGAGATCATATGGTATTTGTCTTTCACTCACTGGCTTATTTCACTTAGCATAATGTTCTCCAGTTGTACCCACGCTGTTGCAAAAGGTAGGAGTTCTTTCTTCCTGCTTCGTAGTATTTAATGGGGGGGAAGGGAAGGAGAGAAACATCGATTTGATAGAGAAGCATTGGTCTGTTACCTCTTGTATGCTCCCTGGGACCAAACCTGCAACCCAGGCATGTGCCCTGACTGGGAATCAAACTGGTGACTTTTTGCTTTGCAGAATGACACCCAACTGAGCCACTCTGGTCAGGGCAGGGGCAGGATTATCTTTCATTTGCTGAGTGGTGACCCAGCACCACTTGGTATATTAGGTTGTCTTTCCTCTGCATTTCTTTCATTGATTCAGCAGATGTTTCCTGAGTGTGACTGTGTGTCATGGTTGATTTCTGATGGAGCCCTTCAGCATGCTCTGGGCTCACATAGCAGGGGGTTCTGAGCTAGTTTGGAAGTCAGGAAAGGTATCTCTGATGAAGTGCCAATTGTATGTACTCTGACTGCAGGACAGGTAAGACTTAGAGGAAAGGGAGCAAGAGTGGGAGTAAGTGGTTCTAACCAGCAGAGATTGCTGCTTTCGTGAAGGTTTGGAGGCAAGAGAGCTCAACCTCCTGGAACTGAAAGAAGCTCAGTATGGCAGGAGTTGGAAGAGGTGAATCTAGAGGTGTAAACAGGAAGGGGTCAAGTTCCGTGGGGCTTTGCTAAGTGTCCTTAAGGAATTTAGACTTTATCCTAATGGTAGTAAGAAGCCATCAGATGTTTTTAAACAGAAATTGATGTCATATATAGGTGTTTTTGAAAGCTTACCCGCATAGCAATATGGAGAATAAATTGCAGAGAAACAAGACTGTAAAGTGTGAAACCACTTGTTGAAATGCTTCACACGACAGTTGTCCATAGCTTGGGTTAGGGAAGGTTCCACAGGGACTTAAGAGATGAAACATCCAAGGGTTGGTTGGTGATTAGATTGATGTTGCAGATGAGAAAGAGGAGATGGTGACAAAGATGGCTCTTAGATTTATCTTGGCCAAATGATAGATGATTGTTGTGTTTTCTGAGATTAGGGACACTGATGACATGCATTTGAAGGGGCTTTCCTAAGTTTGAGGTGCTTATATATCTCTTTGGGCAGGTAGGGAAATATCTCAAGCTCAGGTGACAGGTTCGGACAGGACAGGTAGATGAGTCATCACCAAGGTGATAATCATTGAGCTGGGATGGTAAATTAGATCACCCGGGTAGAGTATACAGAGGGAGATGGGCAGAGGGCTTGGTTCTAAACATATAGGAGGACAAGGGGCCAAAGGATACTTAGAAGGAAAGCTCATGGAGGGTGTGTGCTTCATAACGTGACCAGCATGGACTTACAAAGGTAGTGTGCCATTTAAGAGATCAACCTTTCTGGAGCAGAAAACAAATTTTTTTTGGCTTTTGTATTGTTTCTTAAATGTTGCTTAATAATATAAATCATATAAGCAGTTTTTATTGAATGAATTCCTATGTCTACCAAGACATGGTAGCTCTGCAGTTTCAGCCAGCAGGGCTTTAATTTTTATTCCTTGGGAATCAGTTCGTCTTTATGGAAGATGGGAATTGTTAGCAAATGGCATACACTCCACACATGTGTCATGGTGCTCACTCTAGATAAAGGGTTGAAGAACTGGAATAGCTTCCCTTCCTGGCTATCTTAATGCCATCCCTACGAGATGTTTTTTCAGGATTGGGAGAGCTAGTCGTACAGTGGAAATCAATAGGAAAATGTAGCACTTTTAACTCAATTGCCTTTGGTTTTGAATTACTTCTGCTTAAAATACAGAGTTTTGGGGTTTTTGTTCACTCTTCTTGGTAACTGCAGATAAGTAGATGATGTTAACATTTGTGTTCTATTCTATTAGTTACTTATGTTTTTCATATTTTTTTAATCTTCACCCAAGAATGTGTTTTGAGTTTTGTTTTTCATATTTTTAAGAGTTTTACAGTACCTTATGCTCAGCTTTTTTTATGAAAGGCACTTCAGTCCCTTTTCTTCTTGAACTCAAGAGAATTCATAATATTCCTAGGTCTTAAGGAGGAAGCACTTAATATTTTTTAGCTTCATTTTACAATAATTTTTTAGTCTTTACATCCTGCATAATTTTTTCTATATTTAAAACATGAAAGTATATAGAAATAAATTAACCAGTACATGCTGTCCATTATGTGCATAGGATATGGAAGTGAAGAAAGAAAAAGTAAACAGTAAATGTCTAAACATGATTTACTAAATTATAACCCTGCGTAGATCTATTAATAATTAGTAGTTGCTCTGATACACTTAATTTTCAAAAACTCTTCCTTTACAAAGTTTTTAGTCCTAGATATGTTTATATTAAATGGGAGTATAAGATGGTACTTCAAAGGTTTAAAAGTGGCACATTTTTCTCCTCTTTGCTAAAAATATGTTCTGTTTTTGTTCACCTTCTCTCCTTGAAAATCCATTGAACTGGCCTCCTTAGTGTGCCTCTGAAAGTATCATGGCAAACACCTTAGATCGCTATGGTTCATGGACCTATTATTGCCTTGTGCAGACTCAGAAGAGCCTTGAGCTTGCAGCACAAAACGACATAGGTCTCAAGAATGGCATGCTTATGGTGCCTGGTTTTGAGCTCCTGAGTAAACCTCCTGCCTTCCCCAGAACTAACATTATAGTAATGGGCAGTGGTGCTGGTCCTCCAGCCATGTCCACGAGGTGTTTATTTTTTTTTCCATTTCTTCCTTTGTGTTTTCTTGCCTCTTATAACTTACGCAAGTAATACATAGGCCCATCTCTTTTTTGTAAGTTATGTGACTCAGCTTATGTCAGTTGTGTGACTCAGTCCTTCTATACACGCAAGTGCAAACTTTATAAAACCCTCTTCCCTTTCCTTACTGGCATAATTGTGCTTCTTTTACTAGGACTTTCAGTGATCACACTGCTTTTGTACCACAGGTTTATAATGTCATTACTGGTGTTTGAAAAACCCCTCAGAATGAAACTGACACACAGCACATAATGGCCAAAAAGGAGCACCACTGACATATATCTGCCCTAGAAGACCAAAGCCTAGTTCTAAATTTGTTCAGTACTCAGAGTTATAGGAGAAAAATCAGTCAGGAGTAGCCATTTAGATCAAAAAACTTTTCTGAGTTAGTGAAAATTTTCAGTTAGGGTAATTCATTGTCCTGGAAAATATAATATTGGGCTGGCCAAAAGTTCCTTAGTTTTTACTGTAGTTGTCTTTAACTTAATTCCAAACAATTTTGCTAGATTGTATTGTGACAGCTGTCCTATCAGTGTGCATTAAAAAAAAACTTACCAGAATTGGTGAATTTTTGTAAAGCCATTGTAATATTGAAGATGAAAGAAAACATGCAATATTTTTGGCATGTTATGCTTTATTATTTCAAGAAAGGTAAAGATGCAGTTGAAACAAAAAAATGTTTGTGCAGTGTATGGAGAAGGTGCTGTGACTGATCAAATGTGTCTACAGTGGTTTACAAAGTTTTTTGGTGCTATTGACATCTTGCATAAATAATTCTTTGCTGTGGGTCTGTCTCATGCATTGGAAGATGTTTAGCAGTTCCCCTGGCCTCTACCCACTAGAAGGCAATAGTGGGAGATAGCGAACATACAGGGTCTGTCCAGAAAGTATCTGGCCAAGTATTATGAAAAATAAAGACATTTCTTAAAGAAGACACAAGGTACAAGAAACATTGTACGTAGGCCAGTGACGCCTCAATCCCCTTCAAAATAGGCACCTTGAGACCTCACACAGTCTCCCAATTGCCATTAGCTGCCCCAGCATGAATCTCATCAACTGTCTGAAATATCTTCCCTTTCGAAGGCAATTTTACTTTTGGGAAAAGCCAGAAGTCACAGGATGCCAATTCTGGGCTGTAGGGAAGCTGAGTCACCTGGGGTGTTTGATGTTTCACCAAAAACCTCTGTACTAGATGTGATGCATGAGTGGGCATGTTTTTGTGATGAAGCTGCCAATTACCAGTTGCCCATAGCTCTGGCCTTCTGAATCATCTGAGTAATTCCCTCAGAGGAATGTTCAAGCTTGACACAAGTCATCGTTGTTCATGCATGCACATTCCAGTCCACTTTCCTTGGCTGCCAGATTACATCAGTGTTGTGCAAACCAGTCTCATTATATTAACAGTGGCTGGACATTTTCCAGATATACCTTGTACTCAAAATATCCAAATCAGTACAGTTATTGGTGAAAATGAAATATGTGTCTTTTATTTTATGGAAAAAACTAGATGTACTTTTTGACCAAAAAACTAAGTAGTATTTTGAGTTTGTAACAGTTGTCCAGTTTTCTTTTGGGGAA
Source organism: Carollia perspicillata (assembly GCA_004027735.1). NCBI lineage: Eukaryota > Metazoa > Chordata > Mammalia > Chiroptera > Phyllostomidae > Carollia > Carollia perspicillata. Next base: position 36,493 of record PVKM010000440.1, read on the forward strand.
CCTGTTCAGTTTTATTTTTTTCTTTCCCTCACGTGATCATATGTGGAAGAATAAAAACTGTAGTTTACTTTTATTTTCTCTGTTACATTTATAAACCATAAAAGCAAGTAAATATTTTACAAGTTTCTTGAAGTAGAGCCAACTATATTTGTGTCACAGATTAAGAAAGTGCCATGAAATGTTTTTTCAAGGTTGTGTGATGCCTGAGAGCGTAAATTGGAAGGAGTCTTGCTTGAACATGTCCTGGCTTCGGTGTGTTCATTTTCTAACCATTTAGATTTCATGAAACACTTATTTTATATGAAAGGAGGATAATATACATTTATATTATCAAAATTGAGATTTAAAAATCTATCTGAATTGGTTGCTTTATAACTCTTATGGGTTATGGTTATGCTTTGAAGGGTAAAGGCAGACAAGTCCTCAGTACACCTATAACACTGAAAAGCATATATGCAGTGTTTGTGATTACTATAATAATACTCCAAATAATACATTGGATAAAATCTTTATGGTAGTGATGAAAGGTATGTAATATGAAAGATTAACTTGTGAAAAACTTAAAACCTGCATATTTATTTAAGAGGAGCTGTGATGAATTTTTAACTGAGAAAATTTCAGTACTATGTTAATTCTATTTTTATGCAAACTGTATAGATTTGTTTCTCCCAACCAAGTTTTTTTTTTTTCTTTTACCATGTACAAACTGTGTCTCTTGTTTGCTCTCTTAAGTTGTTTATTCTAGGTCAGTGGTTCTCATCCACAGGGTAGTTTTTCCCTCTAGGGAACATTTGGCAATGTTTGGAGATGTTTTTGGTAATCATTAACTGACTAGAAGGGGTGGAGGTGCTCCTGGCACCTGGTAGGTAGAGACCAGGGCTGCACTGGACAGCCCTTTACAACAGAGTTATCCACCCCAAAATGTTAATAATGTTCTAGGTGTTACATACTGAATAAGAGGTGTGAATCAATATCCCATGTTTCCGATTATATTAGTATTAGTTGTTTTTGCCTTAGATATTGATAATCATACCAAGTCTGAGAATTAATCCATCTTTCCTGTGAGTTAAAGGATAATGAGTAGTTAAATAATGTTATCTCATCCATTACTGAAAAAAACAGCTAAACTGTATTACTTCTTAATGTTTTATGACGAATAAGATAGTCATAAATCTGCAAGAGGAAAATAGGTAGGTGTTTTAACCAAAACTAATACATGTGATATATGTAAGTAATAATATGTATGTTAAATGAATTAATACATGTGAAGCTCATCACAATGTGTTACCTCTCCAGCAGAAGAGGAGAAGGGGGGATAATGAACCTGGAAATTGTCATTGGCAGTGGGTGATCAAGGCTTGGTTTACTGCAAGGGGGAATTAAATATATGGATACCTGCTATCTCAGCCACCATAAGCACTTTATATATTCTTTTGGCATATTTTAAAGTCATTGACACATGAGATAATTTTTATCTCCATTTTGTAGTTGGGAAACTGAAATTCAGAGGGTTTAAATGTGGCTAAGTCCAAAATAAAATGCAGGTCCCTGCCCTGCCTGTTGTGGCTCGGATGGTTGGGTGTCATCTCACAAACCAAGAGGTTGCTGGTTTGATTCCTGGTCAGGGCACATGCTTGGGTTGCAGGCCAGGTCCCTGGGTTGGGGACATGTGAGAAGCAACTGATAGGTTTCTCTTACACATTGATGTTTCTCTCCCTCTTTCTCCCTTCCTTCTCTCTAAAAATAACTAAAATCTTAAAAAAAAAAAAAAAAAAGACAGGTCCCTGACTCCAGCATTCTTGTTCTTTCCACTGTATCTCATTCTGCCTTCAAAGAGTGATTTTACAAGTATTTTGTCCTCCTTAGTTTTTCTAAATAGATTTTGTAGAAAGCCAATATCCTTGAATGTCATTCTGAAGAACTGTAGTCTTTTTCTAATAACAAGATTAAGGATGAAAGCAAAAATCACTTTTTTAAAGCGAAGAGTCCTCACCTATGTTGAAATGAATGGAGATGGGTTAAACAACTATTAATTGCTGTGAATTGCTGTAAATTGCTTCCTTCTTTTACAGAAAGTGCCTGGTAGGGGCGTTTGAACTGGAACTCTAATGTAGATAACCTTCCTGTCATTGTGTAGATTGTGCTTTTGTCTTTCTATGATGTGAGGTACACTTCATATGCTCTCATTTATCACCAGAATTCCTCCCTGCAAGGGTGTAAATGAGGAAACCCAGAAGGCTCTGGATCGCTCTCTCCTCGATTGCACTTTCCGATTACAAGGTAGAAATAACCGCACGTGGGTAGCAGAGTTAGTGTTTGCAAATTGTCCGCTTAATGGCACTTCTACCAGGGAACAAGGTAAGATGCTTCACACACTTTGCCTTTGCATATTTCTGAATTTATTTTCATATTGATTGCAATTAATCTCTTTTTTAATCCGGTAGGACCATCCCGGCATGTTTATCTAACATATGAAAATCTGTTGTCTGAACCTGTTGGTGGTAGAAAAGTGGTTGAAATGTTCCTTAATGACTGGAATAGCATTGCACGATTATATGAGTGTGTGTTGGAATTTGCACGTTCTCTACCAGGTACATGAGATAATCTTCCTTTGCGGCAGGGAAAAGCATCCCCCCTTTTTAACTGAAGAAGTAAAACATGCACATTGTTAAAAAAATTCAAAAGTATATCTATTGAAAAATAAGTTTCCTTTCCACCTTAGACTTCAGTTTCCTTCCCTCGGAGACAACTACTGTTAAGTTTCTTATGCATCCAGAGATTTTTACACACAGGCATACCATATATATAATAAATAGGTAGTGCCTCACAGAGAGATTACTGTGTGCCATACAATGTAATAAACAGTTTGCATGTGTTAACTCATTTACCCCTCATGATCACCCTGTAATGTGGGTAAATTATTATTATTCATTTTAAAAATGAAGAAAACAAGTCACAGACAGTTGAGAAACTTGCTGAAGGTCACATAATAGCTAGTAAATGGCAGAGCTGGAATTGAAACCTCTAACCACTATGCTACATTGAGTCAACATATCTCCACCCTTGCCCAGTCCCCCTTTATAGAAATGGAAATGGAAGCCTACAGTGTGTTTATGCTGTTGCTTTCTTTTTTTTGTTAATAAAATATTTGGAGACCTTTTGATCTATGAATATATTGCCAAAATACCTTCTTTTTCAAAAATAAATGTATTTTAATTTTGCATTTATACTCTTACTCTCCTTTTTGTTTCCTTTCTATTTAGACATACCTGCTCATCTAAATATTTTCTCAGAAGTTCGTGTTTATAATTACCGAAAACTTATCTTGTGTTACGGAACTACTAAGGGAAGCTCAGTAAGTATATGAATTAATTAAAACTGAAGTTCCTCTCATAGATCTTGTAAAAATCAAGAATTCAAAAATTATAAACACTGCCTTAATCGAGGGCTCAAGTAAAAATTGGGGATAAAATGGTAAATTTTAAGTACTTTGTTGGAATAAACATAGTATACTCTTCAAAATTGAAAACAAAATTAATACTGTCTTTGATAGGTATATAATCTTGAGTTTTAGACAAGGTGTAATGTACTTTTGGTATTTGTATTTTGTTCTTAACTGATTTCAAATCTGCTTAGCAATGTGATTACTATACTTCATTATAGTAAACACCATAATGTAGTATACACCTCAGTGGTTTTGAACAGTGTGATATGTCAGTGCTTTTGGTCATGTGATCCTTAACATTGTTTGAACCTATCTTACTTTTGAAGGTATTTCACATAATCCATAGCTTCCTTTTTTCTGTTTCCTACCTCATATGTAAAGCCCTAGAAATTTAGTATGAAAATTTAGCCAGCTGGCTTCTTTCTAGCCTTTCTACATCAGGTAATATCAGAAATTACCTGAGTGTTTAAAAATCTGTTAACAAAAACATCTATGTTGGGTGTGGCTTCTTTTCTCTTTACAACAGTGTGCACCTAAAGGGTGACTCTTCATCAGTTCAAAAGAAAAGTGAAAATTAGGAACACCAATGATAATTTTAAAATAAAGTTTAGTCAAAATATTTTCTTTAGGACTTTTTATTTTATTTAGAGCTATCTGTTTTATTTAGGGCTATCTAACACACATGCTCAGTGAGGGTAATGGTCCATAGTAACAGCACATCTGGAATTTAAAGTATCCAGTCTTACGCATTGCTTTCATAAAAGATCTAATTTAGATCTATTCTGATACTTGAATCTGTTACTTTCTCAGTTTCTGAACATGTATTCTCTTTGATTTAGATTAGTATCCAGTGGAATTCCATACATCAGAAATTTCACATTTCTTTGGGAACCGTTGGTCCAAACTCAGGTTGCAGTAACTGTCACAATACCATTCTCCATCAGCTTCAAGAAATGTTCAACAAAACACCAAATGTGGTTCAGTTATTACAGGTAATTAAGTTTATTTTCTCTTTAAAAATAAGATTAAGTCAGTGTTAGTGATGAGGGTGGGAGCCTTTGTCTTTTTTGTGTCTTTCACTTTTCTTGGGGAATTTTTATTCAAAGTAAACACAGGGATCTAGTTTGTATTCTCTTCCAGGGAAAGTTTTATGGCATGTGTCAGAAGGACATTGTCTCATTTGTGAAAGTTACACATTGAAAATCCTGAGCTTTTAGCATTGTACAGAAACCAGCTGCACTCACTGTGTTTGTTTTTTACTGTAGGTACTGTTTGATACTCAGGCTCCATTAAATGCCATCAACAAACTCCCCACTGTGCCGATGTTGGGCTTGACCCAGAGAACCAACACTGCCTACCAGTGCTTCTCCATTTTGCCACAGTCGTCCACTCACATCAGACTGGCCTTCAGAAACATGTATTGCATCGATATATACTGCCGGAGTCGAGGTGTTGTGGCAATACGGGATGGTGCCTATAGTCTTTTTGATAATAGCAAGTTAGTTGAAGGATTTTATCCCGCACCAGGACTAAAGGTAACAGACTTTAGTGTTACAGCATGAATAAACATAAATATGATCTCAGACAATTCCTGCAAGGGGGAAATAATGGGGAAAAGCAACAAATTTATGTTTAAATATTTAGTAAGTAGCCTCATTAACACATCATCTCTGCCACTTTATTCTGAAGGCGCTAGAAGTTGTAATAAAGTGTTGTGCGTATGTTTATGTGTGTTATGTTTATAAATGTAAACACATGTTTATGTTTATGATAAAATGTCTTCCTTTATTTCCTTTCTCTGTGATGAGCAAGGTAAAAGATACTGAAGAGTCCTATTTACTATTTGCAACTCTGAAGAACTTTAAAAGTAGTCTTTATCATTGATTATTGAGTAGGTTTGATTCATCAGTGGAACTGTGATACTTTTTTAAATGTGGGATCCTGGGCCCCAATCCCTGGAGATTCTGGAGTCAAATAGTTCCAAATGGCTTATTTTGAAAATTAGTCCCCTGCAGCATCCTCTTGCCCATTTTCCTGCTGTGTTTTCAACTTTTATGTAGCAGATTCTCTTAGTCTTTATATCTTATCTCTAAATAGACGCTTACATTGCAATTTGTTGAGGAATTATCTGGTTGTTACAATGAAAGATGAGGATTTAATGCTTTTTTAATGCTTTTTTATATGCTTCTTTCACATTCTAGGTCGCTGTTCCCAGTACACACATACCTTCTTCCTTTCCTCCTATCCTTACAATATGGTTAGCTAGCAATTTTGATTGGGTAATATTTCATTGCTCACATTATTGTGGATATGTAAACACTATTCTTCCAAGCTTCCTTCAGTACTTTACCCTGTCAGATAGATATTTTACCGATTACATCTTGAAGAAATGTCTTCCACAGTCCTCTGAACTCTAAACTGGAATGGTAGTGCTCCAAAGCTTTTGCAAAATTTTGACTTGGGAATCTACAGAAGGATGACGAAGGGAGAGGTTTCTTCACTCCTCTCTTGTGTTCTGTGCCCTGTGGCTTGGACTCCATGTCTCTTTTTTTGGTTTACTCCATTGTTTTGGTCAAATGCTTCCAAGTAGTTTCTGGAAGAAAGTACATGAGAGATTATTTTGAGACTTTTTGTGAAAGTGTCTTTAGTTTACCCTTATCTAATTGAGAGAGTGGCTAGGTATAGAATTCTAGATTGCAATCATTTTGAAGGTATTGTTCCATTGTATTTTAGCTTCTATAGTGACTGACAAGAAGATTAATCCTGTCCAAATTCTTGAACTTTATGGGACTAAGTGGGCTCTTACAGTCTGGAAACTTACATCCTTTTGTTCTGGGGAAATTCTTCATATTGTTTTTTGATTCTTTGTTTTCTCAGTTAGCTCTTTCTGGTATCTCTACTATTCTGGTGTTGGACATACTTAACTCATCCTTTAATTTTCTTATCTTTTCTCTTTTTTCTAATTTCTTTGTTTCTGGGAAATTTCCTTACTTTTGCCTTCTATCCTATTTTTCACTTCTGCCAAGATATTTTTTTGCTGTCTTTTAAAATTTTTCTAAAAGTTTTAAGAGTTTTTAAGTTCTAAGAGTTTTTTTCTTGTCTGTAAATGTTCATTTCATGACATTCTGTTGCATGTGGTTAACTTATCTTCTCTTACCTCTTTTTTTCCTACAAAATCTGTATTTCATCCATCTTGCTTTTTCTGTTTTGATCTCTTTCATATTAGCATCTTTCTTCAAATATTAAGTGATTCTTAACCCTGCTCTTCTTTAAAGTGAGACTTGTTGACTGTGGTCTTCACTAAAGGGTATTCTCCTTGTGCCATTTCTCTGAGTGTCTCCCAGTGTCAGATCTTTTGGTTGGGCTGGTTTGAGTACCAAGAGAAGAGTTTCTGAGTCTCTGCATAGATGGTGTGCATCTGGCATCCAATTTTTGGCAAGTCAAATAAGAGAATGAAACTAGTGTTTTCAGCAGTCAGTATATAAACTTTAATCTTCCTTTTTAATATGGTACCCTTTCTCTCAGTTCTAGACTCCCCCAATCAGAGACCCTCTGCCAGGGTGATAGAGGTCAACCTAACTCAGTGGAAAGTGACAGGGGCTTCAGGAGGGTTTCGGTCTCTTTTTTAAAGATTTTTATTTATTTATTTTTAGAGAGAGGGGAAAGGAGGGAGAAATCGAGGGAGAAAAAATATCAATGTACCCTGGCTGATGTGGCTCAGTGGATTGAGCACAGGCCTGCAAACCGAAGGATCGCGGTTTGATTCCCAATCAGGGCACATGCTTGGTTTGCAGGGCAGTTCCTGGCAGGGTGTGCACGAGAGGCAACCACACATTGATATTTCTCTCCCTCTCTCTTTCCCTTCCCCTCTAAAGATAAAAAAATAAAAATCTTTAATAAAAAAAATATCAATGCATGATTGCCTTTCGCACACACCCTACTGGGGACCTGGCCCACAACCCAGGCATATGCCCTGACTGGGAATTGATCCGGTAACCCTTTGGTTCACAGGCCAGCACTCTTTCCACTGAGCCACACCAGCTAGGGCTATGTACGCTACATTTTTATCCAATCATGTATCAGTGGACACTTAGGTTGTTTCCTTAACTTGGCTGTGGTAAATAATGCTGGAGTGAGCATAGGAGCACAAACAGCTTTTCAAATTAGTATTGTTGTTTTCTTTGGATAAATACCCAGAAATGGTAGTTGCTAGGTCATATGGTAGCTGGATTTTTTATTTTTTTTTTTGAGGAACATCTGTACTATTTTTCCCAAGTGGCTCTACCAGTTTACATTCCCGAAAAAAGCGCATGTGGGTTCCCTTTTCTCCACATCCTCACCAACTCTTGTTATTTCTTGTCTTTTTGATAATAACTGTTCTTATAGGTGTGAGGTAATTATCTCATTGTGGTTTTGATTTGCATTTCCTTGATGATTAATGATGTTGATCATCTTTTCATGTGCCTTGTTGGCCATTTATATATCTCTTGGTTTTAGTGTCTCTTAAAGAGACTTTCATCCAGTCCTTTGGTTTTTTGTTTTACCTTCATCCCTATTTCCAGCAGTATTTGGTGCTGCCAGTTCCTAAGCGTTTTAGGGATCTAGATGGAAGTAGCTTTGCTTCTTGGCTTTCCCTGCTGCTTGCTTAGGATACAACTTCCTTACATTGGGTAGTTCATTTACCACTCAACCATCTGCTCTGCTGCCTCCAGAATTTATTGCTATTTTTTTCTTTCCCATTCTTTTTTTCCTTGTCACTTACTGCTTTAAAAATATTTTTATAAGTGCTTCAGGTGGAGTATTGGGAGATGAAATGTGTGTTGTGAATTCATCATAAATCAGACCATGTACTTTTAAAAGCCTTTACATGATTCTGATAAACTTTATGATCTATATTTTTGAAGACTGAGGAGATAAAGAGTATTAAAAGAAAGAAAATCTGCCCCTGGCTGGTGTGGCTCAGTAGACTGAGCATGGGCCTGCAAACTGAGAGGTCGCCAGTTTCATTCCCAGTCAGGGCAGATGCCTGGGTTGCAGGCCAGGTTCCTGGTCAGAGGTTTGCAAAAGGCAACTGATCAATGTACGGATGTATCTCTTGCACATTGATGTTTCTCTCCTCTTCCTCCCTCCCTTTCCCTGTCTAAAAGTAAATAAATAAAATCTTTAAAGAAAAAAATTTTAATGAAAATCTGTACTTGACACAAATTCTGGTAGCCTTGCTTAGTTTTCGATGACAGATCTTATAAAACAGACTGCCCCATTCTTGATGGCTCAAGATTTAGTCATATTAGATAAAAAAGGGAATAGATGGTTTAGTTCTAGCTTAAAATGTGAGAATTCTCACTAAAAAGAAAATTTTCTAAGATATAACTCCCCCCCATTTTTGGTTCAGAAATTAATAAGAAAATATTTTGACCTATTGTTAAGAAGGGCCAGGGTGTAATTCCTTATTCAACTTTTTGTTTGCACAGTACTTCGTAGTTGATACAATATTTTAAACGTAGATGTGTTGATTTTGTTTTTATGGTTAACAGTTTTCCTCATTATCCCCCAAAAATATGAATATTTATTTTAGGTTGTCCTAGTAATGGCGATCATGTGTTAAACTTACATTTTAGTGATAGACATATGTTTATTTCTGTTAAAATATTATAAATAATTAAAAATACCATTTTAAAGTTAGGTAAAATAATCTAAATTTTGCCTGTTTATATCCATAGACATTCCTGAATATGTTTGTTGACAGCAATCAGGATGCTCGAAGAAGGTCTGTAAATGAGGATGATAATCCCCCTTCTCCCATAGGAGGAGATATGATGGATTCTCTAATCTCACAACTCCAGCCACCACCCCAGCAACAGGTATTGGTATAGCTGAAATTCCGAGCAGCATCACGTTTTTTTAACTTAACAGGTTCCACAGATATCTGGGCTTCTTTCTTGAAAGACAAAGAGGTCCTTGGTGGGCCCAAGATGCTCATGAAAAAATAGTAATAGAGTGTGATGAGGACAAGGCTTCCAGTGGTGGGAAGTAAATAGTACCAGAAATGGCATTAACCATACCAGAAATACCATTAACCTCAGACTCATGTGCTTAAAATGATTCCAGGTGATCACCCATGTAATCACAAAAGAGGATGTGCAGATAACTAATAAGCACAGAAGAGGTGTTCAGTATCATTCAGGAACACAGAAATACAAATTAAAAGTACAGTGAGATAAAACTCCATAGCCACAAATGCGGCTTTAAGAAAACAATTGGTAATCCTTGCCAACATTTGCTGTTAGGAGCAACTGAATCTCTCATTTATTTCTCAAGGATTTGTGAAGTGGTACACCTACCTTGCAGTGAGGTTTAGCAGTATTCCAGAGGTCTAGAGCTGAATGTTATGTGTATCTGTGATTTAACAATTCTACTCTTACGTGTACATGCGACAGAAATGCATCAACACAAGAACATTCATAGCAACAGTATATATTCAAACAATTGTAAACACCCCAAATACCCAGCAACAGTAGAATGAGTGAATGAATTGTGGTATGTTTACACAATGGAATACTTTACAGAAATGAGAAAGCAAACTATTACTACATGCAACAGCATGATGAATTTCGCTGACATAAAGTTGAACAAAAGAAGCCATGTATGTAATGAGTACTTTCAGTATTTTTATTAAGTGCAAAACCAGGCAAAAACCAAACTTGAGTGATGGAAGTCAGAGGAGTCTTACCTTTAGGGAGGTGGTAAAGGCAAGGTGTATAAGGGAGACCTCTGGGGTTCTGGTAATGCTCTTCAATATCTTGATCTATGTGGCAGTTACATTTGTAAAAATTCATCCAACTATACATTTAAGATTTGTACACTTCACTGTATGTGATTCGTGCCTCAATTTTTTTTAAAAAAGTGTAGAAAGGATTACATTATCCTAGGGTTTTCATTACTGCAGTTGAAGGTAAAGGTAAGGAGAGGTCAGGTTGAACTACCATATTTCATTGACTCCAAAACTCCACCAAGTGAAAGATGCACTATTTTTTATATATAGCCAGAAATAACACTGCCAGTTAAACTAGGACAGGTAAAATGAGCAAGAAACATCTTGAGAAATACAAGCAATGGTATTGCAAGGTCAGGAATGAGGATGTTGCTATTGTTAAAATATTTGAAAGGGAGTTTCTAAAAACCTGTATTATTAGTGTGTATTTTGCACATTTTCATGAAATGTATAAATGTTAACACTGGAGCTATCTATTGGGGAAAGCCATTGCACTCATGCTGTACACAGTTGGCCATTTTACATTTAAATTTCTTCTTTTCAGCCATTTCCAAAGCAGCCAGGATCATCAGGCGCTTATCCTCTTACTTCACCTCCTACATCCTATCATAGCACAGTTAGTCAATCTCCATCTATGATGCACACACAGTCCCCAGGTAAGATATTACTTATTCTTTTATCGTGTTCACCTTTAAATCTAAAATACACACACATAGAAGTACCGCACATGTAGCCTCAACTTCAGAGAGAACTCCTTTTCTAGTCTGTGGCTAGATATTTGCCAGTCATTCATTATGGCAGCATTGTGAAATCTGTGTTCATGATTCCAGAGCAATTTAAAAGGTTTAAATTAAATGGAGGTGTTGTCACCCAGAGCTAAACTCATGGCCCAACTCCAAGAAGTGCTAATTACATGATCCATGTCAGAAGTAGACAACAGGAGCCTGTGGGACTAGTCCTGCCCACCACCTGGTTTTGTAAATAGTTTTATTGGAACATGCCACACCCATTTCTGTTGTGTGTATGGCTGCTTTCCCACCGCAATGACCATCCCCGTACAGAAAGTTTGCCAAGCCCTTTTAATACATGAACAGTGCCTGCCCCTTTGAGTTGGGCAGTGCACAACCTGTTTGTCCAAACAAAATGACTCTATTGACAACCCCATGAAGCCCACTGTAAAATTACTTGAGGATGCCAAAATTTTACTTTTAACTGAACAATTCATTGGTGTTGCCTAAGCACTTGCTCTGTGCCAAATGCTGTGTGGCACCGAGGATTCATCCGAGAGCCAGATACCAGCCCTGCTCTCGAGCTTATCATCCAGCAAGGAAGGCAGGTGTCAGATTTCTTGAGTAGATGATCTCCTACCTGCTCATCAGAGATGGGTTGGACCACAGATGAAGACTTGGAAGTTGTTTTCACGTCATGGAAGGTCGTTGAAGCCCAAGTGGGTGGGTGAGCTCAGTTCCCAAGGAGCACTCGCAGTCAACAGTGTAGGAGCCTGAGAAGGAGCAGCCAGGGAGCAAGGAGTAAAACAGGCAACACAGAGGCATAGAACACAAGGAGGATAGAGTTTTTCTAGGATAGAGTTGAGACTGGTTTTACATAGAAGGTAAGAGAAGTAATTATTTTGAAATAATGATAGTAATAGGCATATATAATGCTTAAAGTACTTTAGCTGTTTAATCCCCACAGCAAACCTGTGGCAGAAACCTGTTATTCCTATTTTATAGAGGGAAACTGAGGTCTGGAGGAGTTGTTACTTGTCCAGGTCACACAGCTAAATAAGCAAAAGTACACTTAAAAGTTAATCAAATTGATCAGCATATTATATTGAATGTAGGGCATTGCATTAGATATAATAGAACATGAAAATGTAAAATTATTTGACATAGAGATAGAGAATTTGAAACTTGATGATATTGAGGATAGTTATGGTAATGAAGCAAGTATTTTAATGTTGAATTTATCAATAGTTTTGGTAGTCATAGTTCCCCTGTCATAATTCTAAGTTAAAACTGCCCTGTAGGTAAATACTCTCTTTAAGCGTATGTCTCCCAGTTGTTGTTTTGTTTTTTTAAATCTCCTATCTAGACCTCTCCCTTGAACTCAAGTCCTGTATTTTCCAGCTATCTATTCAACATTTCCTTTTAGCTGTCTAGTTAACATCTGAAACTCACCATGGCTGAAACTAAATTCCTAACCAACCCAGCAGTATCCTCCCTGCCCCAAATTGCTCCTCCCACAAGCACCCCATCTCAGTAAATGTCATTCCCTTCCTTCCTGCTAGCTACTTGAGTCAAAACTGTTAGTCATGCTGGACTCTCTCTCATACCTACATTCAGTCAGTTACCAAATACTACCACCTCTACCTTTAGAATTTATCTATAGTCTAACTACTTTCACCATCTCAGCCTATGCCATTGCCCAAGTCACTAACCATCTCTCACCTGGATGATTGTACTTAACCTCTGACTGGTTTCCTTGTCCCTGTCCCTGTCCCTGCCCTATAGTCTGTTCATCACACAGCAGCTAGAGTGATCCTTCTGGAACAGAAATTAGTTCATGACTCCTCTGCTGCAAACTCTTCATGGCCTCCCATTTCATTCAGGGTAAATCCTAAATCCTTTGAGTGGCCTACAAGTCCCCATGTGATTTGGATCACCCCCCGCCTTTTTGATCTCCTATCTTTCCACTTCCCCCTCACTCACACTGTTCCAGCGGCACTGGCCTCTTCCATGTTATTTATAACTGCTGCTACCTTTGGGCCTTTCCCCTAGCTCCTCTCTTTGCCTGGAATATCTTATCCCCTGGATATCCTCATGCCTTTTCCTTCACTTTCTTCATTTCTCAGCTCACAAAGTCGTCTCTGATTGCCTTATATAAAGAACAGCACCTACCTCAACCACTGCACAATATTGCCCCCTTACCTTGCCCTGTTTTTCTCCATAGCACTCATTATTACCCGACATATATTTGTAAGTCTTTCTCATTCTGCTAGAATATAAGTTCCGCAAGGACAGGAATTTTTGTCTCGTTATCTGCTACATCCCCAGTACCTACCACATACAATACTTGGCATGAAGTGTACTTTCATGCCTAGTCATTGAAGGAGTGAATGAGTGAATAAAAAGTACACTGGATATTTTTTAGAATTAGCCAATATAAGACCTAGAATTTGGGCCCCATGGAATTGATCTCTTTCTTTTTCAATAATAAAATTATTCTAGTTTTCCTTTGTGCTGCTTATGGGAGCTTTACTACTTGTTTCTTTAGTTTGTAGGGTCTTAACTTGGGGTCCTTGAACAGGACATGATATGTGTCCTGCAAGATCATCTATAATTATTTTCATTTATTAGGAAATCTGCATGCCGCAAGCTCCCCCAGTGGGGCTTTGAGAGCCCCATCACCAGCGTCATTTGTTCCAACTCCTCCCCCATCCTCGCATGGACTCTCAATAGGACCAGGGGCCAGTTTTGCTAGTCCACATGGTGAGTCCGTACATGGAAGTTGCTGTAGCATAAGAATTTGACGTGGAAGTAGTTTTTGTTAAGTAAATTATTTTCTTATTGTAATCTTAGCACTTGTTTATTGGGGAAATAGCAAAATAAAATAAATATTTCCTAATCACACCATGCAGAGACCTACCAGTTTTGTCTGCTTTGGACTTTCCCTTTCCCTCTCGCTCACTCTTTCTGTCACACATCCCCTGCTTGCTGATCTGCTCAAATCTTTTGCTTTCCCTTGCTCTCTGCCCATCTTCTTGTCTTCTGCCTCAAACATCCCCCCCCCCAGCAAAAAAAAAAAATTGGGACCCTGCCCTATGTGTTATTTTGAGACTTGAATTTTTCCACTCTTTAACTTAAAAATTTTATTTCAGGTTGGTTCAAATAGATAAAGAATAGAAGTAGCTAATGAAGTGTTTCCTTTCTGTTCCACCAGCAACGTAGTTCCTCCTCCCGGAGACATTTAGTTAGTGTCATAAATTTTTTATTGTTCTTGCATAGATGTTTTATGTATAAATAAGCAAGTACATGTAAGTGTTTTTCCCCCTCTCTTTTACATACACATGGCAGACAGCATACTGCACATGGTGGTTAGTTCCTTACTTTTCTCACTTAAATATATCATGAATACTACGCCAAATCAGAACATAATGAGCTTCCTCAGATTTATAGCTGGGTAGTATCTGCAATTATTTTACTCTTTATTATTAATATTTGTGGAAACACAGCTGACAGTAAAAACTCTACATCATCATACTAAATGGCTTCATAGTATTCCCTTTTCTGGGCATACTATAAGTTAACTGCTCTCCTATTATGATATGGTAGAATGTTTCCATTTTTTCACAACTAAAAATGGTGTCATCTCTGCTCACATGATTATTTCCTTAGGTAAGTTCCTAGAAGTGGAATTGCTGTCCCAAAGGGTTTGAGAAATTCTAAAGCTCTTGAAACATATTACAGATGGCTCACCTGAAAGGCTTGTCCCAATTTTCTCTAGTATTATAGAAGAATGTCTTTTTCTGCATCATTGCCAACGTGGGGTATCATGATTATTTTGAATATCTTGGTCATTTTGATAGGTAAAAAATGGTGTCTTATTGTTTAATGTATGTTGCTGTGATTATTAGTGGAGTTCATTAGCCTCTAGTGTTTCTTATGTGTGCCAGTTTATATCCTTTCCCTGTGTTCTTGTGGGTTTTTTTCCTTATTAATTTGTAAGACTTCTAAGTAAGGACCATTTGCCCTCTGGTAATATGATAGAAGTATTTTTTTTTTTCAGTTTGTCATTTAGTTAGAAAGGGATGTAAATGTAAAAGTATCTGCAGGGTGAAATTTAAATACCAAATTGTTCAGAAAATCACTGCTTTCAAAACCCAATTCTTTGTTTGGTTCATTTCTTACTCAATGCAGCCTTCACTAAATAAAGAAAATGGAAAATATTTCTCTTCTCAGCCTCCTCTAAGTAGAACGAAAACATAATTTGTGGGAATTGGTTTAAAAATGTAAGATTTCTTTCCTTAATGGAGCTTTGAGATTTTCTTCTCAGTATTTTCAAACATATAGTTGATTATTATATCAACTATAAGTGTAAGTTGGTACATATTACACATCTTGAAGCTCATGTGAAGGTAAATTTTATCCTTTCTCGGTCTTGTTTTATGTAATTTTTAAAAGATTTTATTTATTTATTTTTAGAGAGAGGGGAAGGGAGGGAGAAAGAGAGGGAGAGAAACATCAGTGTGTGGTTGCCTCTCACGTGGTCTCCATTTGGGGAAACTGGCCCACAACCCAAGCATGTGCCCTGACTGGGAATCGAACTGGTGACCCTTTGGTTCACAGCCTGCACTCAATCCACTGAGCTACACCAGCCAGGGCTGTTTTATGTAACTTTTATACCATGTTAAAAAGTACATAAACTACACAAAATATTCAGATGTGCCATGTTAAGAAGCATCATGCTTCAGTGAAATATCATACTGAAAGAAAAAAAGTATCACCCTGTAGGGTAGAAACATTTAAATGCTGTCAAATACTTTTCTGTGATTAAAGTACAGGTATTGAAAACCCATTGTTTACTTGTTTATAGGAACCTTGGACCCCAGTTCTCCATACACTATGGTGTCACCAAGTGGACGAGCAGGGAACTGGCCAGGGTCTCCTCAAGTGTCTGGCCCGTCACCGGCAACACGGTTGCCTGGAATGTCACCAGCCAACCCATCACTACATTCTCCAGTTCCAGATGCTTCTCATTCCCCTCGAGCTGGAACAAGTGAGCATAATCAACATTTTTATGTTTGCTTTTTAGTACAACCAACAAATGACCTATTTTATTCCATCCTCATATTTGAAGATCATGATCTACTTGTTGAATGGGGATGCTTAATAATTTCAACTTTTATCCATTTAGCAAATTGGTGACAAATAGGAGTTCATTGTCAAAGTCAGGCAAAATTTAAGAAAGAGAAATGTCTCTTCCAGAAGTTTTCTGAGACCTGTGTTATGACTACTACCTTAGCTGCAGTACTAGACCTGAAGAGATACGTAAAGTTTCTGACAGCATTATGTAAATTCACACAGAAGAGAAGAATTATACAATTATCATAGTTAGCTTTCGCTATGTGACTTTTAGTGGCTTAAAGCAACAGTGGTATGTTCACTCACCATTCTGCACTTTGGCATTTTGGGCTGAGACCAGCTAGGTGATTCTTCCAGGCTCTACTGGGCCCACTCATGCATCGGTGGACAGCTCCTGGGTTGGCTGGGTCCTGGCTGATCTAAGGTGACCCCAGCCGCATGGGTTCTCTCTGTTCCCTGCAGTCTCCTAGTTAATCATGGGCTTGTTCACCTGATGGCTGGATAGGGAGCTCCAAGAGAGTGAGTGATAGCCTAGGCTTGCAACTGGCACTGCATAACTGCCACTGCATTCTGTTGGCCACGGCAAATCAGAAAGCCGGCTCAGAATCCAGGTAGAGAAATAGATAGACTGTATTCCTTCTTGAAGGTGTTGTTTCAAAGTCTCATTGCAAAGGAAGCTAATGTATGATTGTTACACCACCAGGAGCAACTAAAACAGTACAGATTACTGTAGAATGTCAAAGATTTGTACTAAAAACAAATCAGGGACCAATGAGATAATATGTATTTATAAATGAAATGACATGTTTTCCTTCCCATAAGGTTCCCAAACGATGCCAACAAACATGCCCCCACCTCGTAAACTACCTCAGCGCTCCTGGGCAGCCTCCATACCCACCATCCTCACTCACAGTGCCTTGAACATTTTACTGTTGCCCTCTCCAACGCCAGGCCTCGTGCCTGGCCTGGCAGGTAGTTACCTTTGTTCTCCGCTTGAAAGATTCCTTGGATCTGTCATCATGAGAAGACATCTTCAAAGAATTATTCAACAAGAAACGGTATGGGTACCTAGTGAACTAACTGATAAGTAGTGATTGTGAAAAGCAGATGCTAAGTTGCCCCTCAGAATAGGATCTGAACTAAAGTGATATTTCCTCATCTCCTTTAACCAGCTTGTTAGAATTACACTTTGCACCCAGCCCTAGCACTACAAATGGACTCCACTGTTTTCTTTTCCATTCTTACGTTAACATATTCCTGCATTTTATAATTTTTCATGCTGTGGCTAACATGGGCCTGGAGATAGATCCACTCAATAACATAGGACATGTGTACCCAGGACATCTGGCTTTGTAGAGAATAACATATGAGTAGCTACTTGTCCTCTAGAATGCTTCTGCAGGCAGGCTGACTTCAAATCTCAGTCTCCATTGAAATAAAATTATGATGATTACAAGGCTGAAAGCTGCTTTTTAAATACACAAACAGGCCCTGGCTGACGTAGCTCAGTGGATTGAGCGCGGGCCTATGAGCCAAATGATCGTGGTTCGATTCCCAGTCAGGGCACATGCCTGGGTTGCAGGCCAGTTCCCAGCAGGGGACGTACGAGAGGCAACCATACGTTGATACTTCTCTCCCTCTCTCCTTCCCTTCCCCTCTAAAGATCAATAAATAAAATCTTTTAAAAAATACACAAACAGTTAGAATTGATTAAAAACCCTGGTAGAAAAGGAATTTTAACCTATCCTGTGGTGATACCCTTAGGAGATAGTTCAGAGGTGAGAGCACCCATTCTAAAGTCGAGCTACCTGGATTTGTAGCCAGAACGTGCCACCTGCTAAGATGAGCTTGGCAATTCTTCCACATCTCTGATAATAGATAACAGTATCTACCTAGATCATAACAGTTGTGGGAATTTGAGATATTTCATATAAAGCTTGTAGCATAATGTCTTGGTATTCAATACATATTAGTTACTTATAATTATTATTGTTGTTGAGGTGTATATGTGTTCATGAGGTGGTAGACAGGATGACGAATATTGAAAATTCCCACTCCATGGATGGCACCAAGCTATGTGGCAAGCTTTATATTCAGATTTGAAAAAAATAAAGGTTTTAACATAGGTTAAATAAGTTAGCATTTAAAATGGTAATCTGATTCTGGGCTCACCTCTGCCACTTAAAGGCCATATACATGTTCAGCTTGTTTTAAAACTCAGTTTTCTCATCAGCATAATTAACATACAGGCTAGAGTGGAGGTCAGTAAACTCTGGGCCTGGAGGCAAGTCCTGTCCACCACCTGTTTCTGTAAATAAAGTTTTATTGGAACACAGCTAGACCCACTCAATACATGTTGTCTATGCCTGCTTCCAGCCACAATGACATCATTGAGTGGTTGTAACAGATACTATATAGTCTAAAATACTTACCAACCTCTGGACTAGCAGTAAGAAGGTCCCAAACCAGATCTTTTTTGTTTTTCCTAATGTACCAGTTTTCTAAAACTTGTTATTGTGGGAAAATGTTTAGTATATACACAGGTGGAATTGGATAATGAACCTCTCTGTGCCCATCACCCACCTTCAGCAGTAACTCATACCGATATTGTTTCATTTGTATGTAGTTCCTCCTGGATTATTTGACAGCAAAATTCCAGATATCCTTTCATCCATAAATACAGTTTACTATCAAATATGGTTGGTGTCCAGATTTCCCAATTTATCACCATTTCTACAGTTTGAGTCGGAGCCCAAGCAAGTTTTTAAGTCTCTTTCAAACTATAGATTCCCCTATTCCTCCTTACATAATTTATTTGTTTAAGAAATATCATTTGTCCTATAGAGTTTGCCAGAATCTGGATTTTGCTGATTGCATCCCTTTAGAATCATTTAATATGTTCTTTTGACCCCTCTAGATCTATACTATGAATCAGTCCTGTGGGTCTAACTACTATAATTCAGGCTCAAATTGGTTATTGTTTTGCAAGCATATTTCATAGGTGGTGTTATATGTTCTTCCATCAAGAGACATGTAATGTCTGATTGCCTCTCTTTGCAGTGTTGTTAGCAAGCAGCTTTGTTGCTCAGTGCCTACACACTTTGTTTCATCACAGGTAGCAACTGAGTTGTTTTCCTTTTGAAACAGTTTTCTGGGTAACATTTCATTTTTTTTCTTTGTCTTACATATTATTTTACATGCTAATTTGATGCATCTTTGTTTTGCAGCTGCAGCTGATAAATTCCAATGAACCTGGGGTGATCATGTTTAAGACAGATGCACTGAAATGCAGAGTCGCTCTTAGTCCTAAAACCAACCAAACACTTCAGCTAAAAGTAACACCTGAGAACGCAGGACAGTGGAAACCTGATGAACTTCAAGTTTTGGAGAAATTCTTTGAAACAAGAGTATGTGTTTATTAATGCATAATGTTAATGTAATGAGTGAAACAGAAGAGTGAAAGTGGAATGAAGAATAACCTGCTTTATTTGTCCCTATAGGTTGCTGGACCACCATTTAAAGCCAATACATTAATAGCCTTCACCAAACTATTAGGAGCTCCTACACACATCCTCAGGGACTGTGTGCATATTATGAAACTAGAGCTGGTAAGTTACAGAGAAACACAAACTTGCATAGCCAGGTATGTTTGAGGATGTTGGAGTTGATGGAAACAGTGTTCACTGGTTTTTACCTGTTTAGGTACTTTTATTTTTCTCTTAAATTCTTCTTGATTTCTCACTTGAATATTATGTTTTGGGTAGGCAACATAATCCTCTTGTATCTTTTGAATTTAGAATAAGAAAATACAGTGGGAAATTTCTCATTCATCCCTGTCTAGCCATCTAGTCTCCTTCCCCACAAGCAAGCTGAGTTACCAGTGGCTTATACCTCTTACAGAAACAAATGTATTTACTACACTCTTCCTACTCCCAGATAATGAAATAACTCTCCCAGGGTTTCTTCTAATACTATATGGATTTATTTTTTAATTAAATTACATATTTGAATTTTGGATCCATTTTAAATATATCTTGGTGTCATGTGTGTGAGGTATGGATCCAACTTTTTCAGATGCCCCTAATTGCCCTAATGCCATTTATCAAAAAAAAAAAAATCTATCTTCTCCAGGAGATTTTAAATTTCTCTTCTTTCCTATGAGATTATATAATTGTATAGATGAAATCCAGGTGATAGCTGATTATATTTTTCCAGTCTTACAGTAGTCCTTTCATTTTAATGTTTCTACTATTGCTTTGGGTGATGCCAAATACCTCACTTCTTTTTTGGGTTGCTATTTTAATATTGGGACAGTATGGCTTCTGCTGTGATAGGCCATAGGAAACATTATTTATGTCAAAAATATATTTGGGTTTTTAAAGGAGTAAATATTTATGTGGCTATAAAAGCATCAGTGGATATAGTTTAAAATTATTAACACACTCTGACTAGTTTGTTTTAGGGAAGGAATTGAAACCAAAGCTGGGGAGTATAGATTGGCACCGGTTAAGAAGGGCCTTGAATGCCAGGTGTTGATCCTTGGAGGAGGTGGGGGACAACATGTAGCATTGCATGTCACTGAACAGCTGTGAGCCAGATTAGAACCATTCTCTAGAACAGCAGTCCCCAACCTTTTTGGCACCAGGGACTGGTTTCATGGAAGACAGTTTTTCCATGGACCAGAATGAGGGGGGAGTAGGGGGAGACAGGAGGCTGAGCTCAGACAGTAATTTAATCAAAGCTTCTCTCACTGGGCTGCTGCTCACCTCCTGCCATGCAGCCCAGTACCAGGCCACAGACCAGTACCTGTCCACAGCCGGGGGGTTGGGTACCCCAGGTCTAAAACATTCGCAGTGGTGTGAGGGTGGACTGGGAGAGGTGGCCACTGGAAGGGACCATTAAGGGGACATGGGAGAAGTAATAAAACCTGAGCTCCATGGCATCAGAGAAAATAGAACAGATGTCAGAGACACTGAGGATGTGGAATTCATAGGAATTAATGAAGCGAGAGGAGAGAAGGGGAAACATCACATAAATGCACAGTTGACTTTTCAGTTAGTAACTTTACATACATATTTCCTTTGAAAACATGCCGGTTGTCAACTTTATGTTGTTTGTTGATAATTTGGTATAAAATAAAATTCTGTCTAACTTTCTAGACTCCTAATGCTCATATAATTTTATCTTGATTTTTTTTCCGAAACAGTTTCCTGACCAGGCAACACAGCTAAAATGGAACGTTCAGTTTTGCCTGACGATCCCTCCCAGCGCACCACCGATCGCACCTCCTGGGACTCCTGCTGTGGTGCTGAAATCCAAAATACTGTTTTTTGTAAGTACCACACAGCATGTGTGTATGTTTTGAGCTTCTGAAGAAAAAGCCATGTGAGGATAACACAGCACCTTTTGGATAATTGCAGAAATTATCTGTTGCTGCCAAAGACTGATCCACATTCCTGGTCAGTTTAGGCTTCATGTAATCCTAGTTCTTTTAGTATTAGTAGAAAGTTGCTGAACTACATAATCTGTGACAGTTGTTTGGTAATCATAATATTCAGCTGTGTGTCACCTGTCATATTTAGTTTTCTTTTGCTTGATGTATCTTAATCTGATAGTGCCTTTGATAAATTTGTTCAGATGTTTTATTTTAACCATTTTTATTCTCTTTGTGTTGTGTATCTACAGCTTCAACTAACTCAGAAAACATCGGTCCCTCCCCAAGAACCTGTTAGTATTATAGTTCCAATCATTTATGACATGGCTTCAGGTACAACCCAGCAGGCAGACATTCCCAGACAGCAGAACTCTTCTGTTGCTGCTCCTATGATGGTCAGCAACATTCTGAAGAGGTTTGCAGAGATGAACCCACCACGACAAGGTACATGACCAGTAGATGATGTTTAATTGCCTGTGTGTTATAACAGTTCTTTTGAGAGATTCCCCCTTCCTCCCTACTGCTCTCTCTTTACCCACCTGACCCCCAATCCTAGTAATAGAGTTCTGGTTGCCGTGGCCCTTTTAATGTCTGCCTGTCGCTTTCTTCCTTTCTCACTGGTTCTTTGTTTTTGTCCATGTCTCTGCTGCCTGGACTTTATTTTTGCTAGTGACTTACTATTGGGACTGACCCAGTTGCTAATGCCAGAAGCTTGTATTTATAGCACACATTGCCACAAAGCCCTAGGTTAGGATGATAGAATTTTCCATGGCTGTGAATTCCTGCCCTACCATTGATACCTGCCACTCTGTACATCACCAAGTTGAAATGCATGTTGGTTTCTCATATTTCACGGTTCAATCATGAATAGAACAATATCATTCAAAAGTTCTGTATCTTCAAAATGTTTTGTGAAGAATAAAAGCTGATACAAATGGCATCACTGCTTTCTGGGCTTCTTATATAAGTTCAGGTGGATGCAAGTGAACCTTTTCACCAAGTGCACAATGAAGCTCTCAGACTGAGCATTTTCAAGGGAACCAGAATGTTTCTGGCAAGACAAACAAGGTCTGTTCACTCCTGTCGTAGCCTACGCTTAACACATAACTCATGGCAGTGCTAAATTCTTGGTTACAAAACATAAAGCTCGGCAAAGAGAATTTTTCTTCCAATTTACTTATTTCTAATATTACGGAAGTCTGCTATGTTTCTGTTTACAATAGTATGATAACAGAATTATGTTTTTAAATGAGGGAAAGTTGTTCTCTGAAACATTTTTATGTACCAGTGTCAAAATTTTACTAGAAAAAGGAATCATGGGAGAAATTATATTTGTAGCTGTTTGTTTCCCCATATTGTATACATAGGCAAGTTCTCAAGTACATTTTACAAGGAATGCACTGGGCAGTAGAGAAGGGTATGCTGCTTTTATTGTAATACTTCCATTTCTTAAAATTTTCTGCTTTCATCCTTTGACTTATCTCTTCTTTCAGCTAAAAATAGGTCCTTAAGAATAAAAGTTTAAAGCTATCAGAGTTTTCAATGTAGTAGTTCAGTAGAACTTTGATAATAAACACCATTCTTTCACAAACAGATGATTATCATTATTATGTCTTGTGGAATTTAAAATTAAAAGGAAGTAATGTTTTGATCCTGTGGCAATCAAGCACTTTTCTATCTGTCAATAATGAAAATATGTTTTTAAAATGGAAAAGAAAGATATAACTTCTTTTAAGAAATTGTTGGGATATTTTGGAATTTGTTTTTTGTTTGTTTGTTTGTTTCGTTATATTTCTACCTTAGACAGGTTAAACTTTTGGATTTCATTTTCTTTCTGTACCTTAATTTTCCAGTGCTAGAAGAGAAAAGTGCAGTAACTTGTACAGGGCCCCTGCACATCCTCCCTTATCAATTAAGTTCTCTCATTTTCAGCCACTGTAGTGTTAGGCTATGCTCTAGGGAAGGGACCCAGCTTTTGGTCTATAATATTTACAGCTGGTTTTGGTTTATTATATTAAAATATATTAATATTTACAGGAAGGAAGAGTCAGGATATTTGTTTTTTTCAGCAAAGGGGAAATTGAGAGGATGAATCATTAGCTTCCTCGCTCCCCCAAGCAAATCTTGTTTTAGGATTGTCGTTGTACCATAACTCAGTCTCCCTCCCCTCCTCCCAAAACAATCACTTCCTCCCCTGAAGTGCTTTTAAGAAAAATATACTTTTAAGAAGTATTAATTGAATTTTAATGTTGAACTCCAGAAGATGATCATTTCCTTCAAATTTGGGAGAAAACTCCAGTAGATGTCAGAGAACTGCACTGTCCAATATAACTGCCAGTGGTCTCATGTGGCTATTTAAATTTAATTAAAATTAAATAAAATTTAAAAATTCAGTTCCTCGGTCACCCTAGCTACATTACAAGTGCTTGGTAGCCACAGTGCACATATAGAATATTTCCATCATCACAGAAAGTTCTGTTGGACAGTGCTGTCATAGAGATTTTATGTGACCTTTAATGCAACATTAGAAGGACACCATTGGTGTACCTAATGCATAAAACAAACTATATACATCTTTTTATTAGATTCAAGATACATAAGCCAATTGTCAGTAAGTACCCTTGAATCCCAACTCAAAGGTTTATCCAATTCTCCTAATCCCATGTTTCTATATAGAAATTCTAGGCATATCTTCTTAAATTCAAACTTAACTGAGGCTTGTCCCAGATTTCCTCATGAGGAAAAAATAAAACCCAAACCAAATCATCTGATACTTAACACCAAAGCTTATTCCCCTGTAACCTATGCAGTTAAAATTTATTCTTTTATTTTGATCTTTACAGTTCTTGCTAATTTTAGATTTAATTACCCTTACCCCACCGGTGTGTTGACATCATCTTTCCTGTATTGCGAATAGCTAATGACCATTTTTCTCTGTTGCAGGTGAATGCACAATATTTGCAGCTGTTCGTGATTTAATGGCTAATCTTACACTGCCCCCTGGTGGGCGTCCGTAGACACTATTGTTTTTAAACCAGGAAGGCTGGCAAATGAAAGTCTGAATTCAGCCTTCAGTTTTAAAAAGGAAAAGGACTTTTTGACTTAAAGAGCTAAATATTCTAAACTCGCAAAAATTTTCAGGGTGCATTTCTTTCATCAAACAGACCATCAGTCTTTTGTATAGTAAACTTGTATAGTGTGTTTAAATGGGACACGTTTCAAACTAGGTAATTAATACATCAGTGTCCGCTTGCCAATCATAGAGTCAATATTCTGTTTTATACTATAAAGTTACGGAAATGCCAAACTTGTTTATTTAATTGTTTTCTTATGTTTTGGGTGTAATAGTCCTTTTTGGTTTCTGTTTTGTTTTTTTAAGGCAGGCCTGTCATTTTGAATACTGTAAAACTGTGATAAACTTTATATTGAAGCTGTATTTTACTATGACCGCTTTGAATCCTCACATGAAAATGTTCTGGGAGTTGTTATAAAAACATCCCAAAGAAGCAATATTTAATAAAACTAGGTTTAAAAAAAAACACTGACACTCACTTGTGTGTATATCAGCTCTATAGACTTCTCAGGGCCTCCCTTCTTCTTTAACCTGGTGGGGCCAGTAATTAATTCTAATAATATATGTCTGGAATTTGACCAAATACATCTGCTTCTTTGTTTTAAGTTTATTTTCTTCAAACATTCCTAAATCAACTGGTGGTGAACATTTAGCACCTTGGTTGTCTTTCAGTTTAGGATTTTGGTAAAAGAGAAAGAACCCAGTCTCTGAAAAGAGACAGTGAGTACTTCATATTAGTCAAGGATCCCAAATACTTCAACATTCTGGTCTGTTGAGGATGTGGTAACTTTTCTGTTAGGCAAATTTAGTTTACAGGATACTTCTGCATACAGAATTAGTTAGGAAATGGATTTGAGTATCCTGTCCTTACATGAAATTTCTGTGATGTTTCCTTATCTTGCTTAACTTCCCTATCAAAGTTGGGGTTAGTCTGAAAAATCCCAGTTTAATTCATTATCAATAAAATGATAAAATGTTTTTGCTTGGAAGAAACCTGGTCCAGTCCCCTCACTTTGAAGAATCTAACATCCAGGGTCTGTCCAGAATCAAATGGAGTTTCTGATACTGACACATCTCAGCATAGTTTCCTTTTGGAGTACTGTGCTGTCTCTCCCAATCAGTCAGGGACTTTGATAAGCTTGAAAGAATATGACTGGAGGCAAAGGTCTTTTGGTGACTTGATGGTATTTGGGAAGGTTTTTTAAATGACAACTACCGTGCCAAGTTATCTGGTCACTGTAATATTAGTTCTCCATTAAATTTCAGATGTTTTGTCTAATTCCATTTTAGATGATTTAATTGAGCTTCTGTAACTACTCAAATTCTAGTTTCCAGCTTCTCACTGCAGCTATATCATATCTGTTCTCAACTTTGCTTGATTCTCTATTCATTTCTGGTCAGAGTTGAGGCCTTCTTTGCCTTTCTTCTATGTCTTATTTCTGCCTTCATCTCCTGCTTCTCACCCAACTCTGCCACTATTCAGGAGCAAGTCACTAAACTTTTATCCTTCCTTTAACTTACCTTTTATCCTTCTGTTTCCTTGAGTGCATCAGTTTGTCAATCTAAGATGTCTTTATCAAGGGTCAGTCCTTTTCTATTTAGAACTGAATCCTGTCTTTCATGTAGAAATCTACATGTAAAAATACAACAACTGTATTTTTATCTACAGGATAATACTGCCTCAAGTAATTTTATTAAAATAGTTAACTTCTCTGGTATTTTCTTTTAAGTATGGTTGGTTTTGGAATGTTAATTGCATTTTTAAGCATGATGCATTCAGTGGACACTTTTTCTAATTGTAACTCATTTCTGAATGCATTGTGCAAATGAAAAGTAAGATAGGATTCAGTGAATAACATTGCTTTTGATGCTTATTTAAGATTACGTACACCTTTGAATTTTGATAATTTTGCTTGGTACTTGGAATTGGTATATACTTCATTAAAGCTGGAACACTCTAGCATTCGAATTTTAGGCTTCATCACAAACCATGTCTTTCGCCTATTTTGTTACCCAGTTTCAATTAAAGGGACTGGATGCCCATGGAGATTTTTTCTTATAGGGGGTTTGGGTCTTAACTTTAAGATGTTTTCAATGTGATTTTAGTAATAAATAAAATTTACACAAGTTTCAGAGAACTACCAACTCTCTAGTTAATTTTCATGAAGATGTTTGGGTAGTAGTGTGGTTTAGTATTAATTTAACCTTGAAAGAAGAAATTGGTTCTGATCTGCCACCTTTTTTCTATCTGCTGAAATGCTGTTTCAGAATGTATAAAAGTACTTTCAGAGTTAGGAAAAAAATGAAAACTTCAACAGAACATGTCAAGTTATTAATAATAGGCTGAACCTTGTATTTGAAAATTAACTGAGTGTGCTAAGTGCAGATATAAACTAAAATGTACATGATTTTGAATTTGAATACCACTAAAAATTAGTGCAGTGACCTGTTCAGCCACAGGATACTTATTGTTAGTCATTCTTTGAACCAGTTAATTTGATAACTTCAAGAAGCACAATTTTACTACTCTAAATTCAGATTCAATTTCAATGTAAAAAGTTTCATGATTTCCTCCCCCCGCCCCAAAGAAATAGCTTCTACATTTTGCTTTAATGTTTATTTTTTACCCAAGTGTTCTTGATATAAAATCAATATTCTGAAAGTTTTAGGAGAATTTATAGTTAGGGGACTTAAGGGACAGAAAGGGCAAATGTTAATGTGTATTTCATTGTTCCTTGTGAAATTTTATTTCATTTCTTTTGATGGGAATGGACTGTATGTCTTAAAGGAATGATTTGAAATTTATTTAGTATAGATTCAGTATTGAAGTTGTTAAGAAAAAATTAGCAGAGGCCAACCAGCATTTTACTACACAATTCCAGTGGACCATGATCTCACAATTTTCTATAAATTGCCTCTGCTTCCAAGTGGCTGTGATTTGTTAAAATACCTTGCCCAGAAATCTGATTGATGAAAGGGCACATTTAGGTCAATATAAAGTAGTAGCTGATATTTACTGAGAGCTTACTGTTGCCAGGCACTGTTCTAAGTATTTCAGTGTATATTTAATCCTCACAACAACCCAAATGGTAGGTATTAATAGCTTCCTTTTACAGATGAGCAAACTGAGGCCCAGAGAAATGAAATAACTTGCTGAGATCAAATTTAAGACTGCTTAAGATCAAACAGCTAAGGAGGGGCCATTTGAGTCCAGATCTAGTTCTGAACTCTGCCACTTTGATGTGAAATAGGAAGTTGGGAGCTGGCTTCAGTGTTTAGACTCTTAACTTCAGGACCTTTTGACTACACACAATTTTAACATGTTTTCAAAACTCAGTAAGATGATGAAACCTATCAGGTGACCTCTTGTTATTTTAAGTTGATTTATTGCATTCCGACCCTCATGGCACAATTATTTGGAACCTAACTCAGACTCCCTTATGGGAGGAGCACTAATTATCATAAAATCAGGAGTACAAAACAGTCGTCTAAGCTAAATGCTTCAGGACCAAAGAAGTCCTTATCTGGCTCTGGGTGGTGCCACCTTCCAGAATCCAGGTGATGACCACTTTGCCTCTCCTAGGTGGCCCAATGGTAGATGCTTTAGAGCTTTGTGTCACCTTGGCACACTGCAAACACATAACAGGATACCATGGTCACATATCATTAGTGCCCTGGTTTGCTACGGCCAATCTGTGGGTTCGGGAACCAGTTAAGTAAACTTCCTGGAATCGAATAATGCAAGGAGCATGTAATTCAAGAAGCGTGCTTTGAACACTTATATCCCTACAAAAAACAGGACCTCGGACATCAGGCAAGAGGATAATCTACGCCTGGTGGGGTGGGGTGGGGCGGGGTTCTCAGTTTGGAACAACAGAACAGGGATTAAGAGTTTCAGGCAAGCTTTCTGGGCAAAGCACCAGAGGAAGTATTTTTACGTCTTACTCACGTAAAACTAGGGTGGAGCCGACTTGCCTCAGGAGCCAGAATGCTCTGCTCAGGGGGACAGTCTACTTTTGGGGGCGGGGTACAGGCAGGGCCACGCCCTCGTCGTCACAGTGAATCCCGTACGGCCCAGGATTCTGCGCCTGCGCACTGCTGTCCACCCCCCGCCCCTCGCCCCAGTGCCTCCAGGGCAGGAGCGGAAACATGGTACTGTCTGAGCTGGCAGCTCGCCTCAACTGCGCGGAGTACAAGAACTGGGTAAAGGCGGGCCATTGCCTGCTGCTGCTGCGCGGCTGCCTACAGGGCTTCGTCCGCCGGGAGATGCTAGCCTTTCACCACGGCCTGCTCGCCTCCGCCCCCGGCCTGGGCCCCAAGGGCACCTGCTGCAGAGGCTCGCGGTGCAGCCCGCTTGCCCGCCAGGTGAGCGCCTGGCCTGGAGCCTTGATCACCACCTCCTGACCCCATCCCTGTCCCTGTCCCTGTCCCGAGCGCAGCGTCCGGTGCCCTCCCTGGTGGGGGGCTGACCGCAAGGTGTGGGGCTCAGATGCCCAAATACCCTTCACTTCCGGACCCCTCCTGAACTCCGCCCTCTGTAGTTTCATCCTCAGTGTCAGGTGTGCGCAGAGTGGAAACGGGAGATTTTGAAACATCACACCAACAGAAATGGAGATGTCCACTGGGGAAACTGCCGGCCAGGCCTCTGGCCTGTGGACGCTTGGGAGGTGGCCAAGGTAAGCACCCCAGTCTGTAGGGTTGGAGGGTGGTGACACCAGGCAGGAGTCGTCTGGAGCCTGGAACCTTATAAACAGATTCAGAGAAATTGTGTTTAAGGTCTGGTATCTAGACTATTCTATTGGACCCAACCCAGCTTACTGAAGTAGAAGCTAGCTGGCTTCTTTCTGTCTGCTTCCTGAAGGCATTTTGAGTTTTGCTACCCCTGCTTGAGAAGCTATAGAAAGGATTTCAACAAGAGATGCTAGGGTAAGATGCAGAATGAGCATTGTGAGCACAGGCACAGAGGGAGAAATATGAAATGCGTTTTTGAGGATAAGCTCCCTTAGTAGCTAGGTTTGGTTCTAGCATACCATGAGGATGGCAAAATGAGGTTTGGAAAGAAAAGGCTAAACTGTGAAGGAATTTAAGTACCCGTCTAAGGAATAAAACTTCGGAGATGGAGTAGGCAGCCAGAGATAGGATACCATAAGGCCTGTTTTTAGATTTTGACAACATGACTGGTTGGGCCAACTGGAGGGAAAATTTTTTTTTTTTTTTGCCTTTTTGATGTTTGTCAGAAACCGGCTAGAGGGTGTAGAGGGGCAGTCAAAGTGGCCTCCTAACATAAAATAGCTTTTGGAATCAGCCTTTGTGCCAGTTAGCAGCAAGCACAGGCTTGGCACCTGGGAAGCAGAAGTCAGAGTCCCAGCTCTGCTGTGGTGTGACATTGGGCCAGCCTGTGTTCCCTAACCTCAAAAATGAAGTTGGACTGTGTCAGGGACCCTAGACTTGGCACTCATGGACCAGTAAACCCACCACACCTGCACCCTCTTCTCCATTTTTTAAAGCCTCTATAGAATTACCAACTTCTCCTTTTATCTAGAGAACAATAAAACTTAAATCTCCACCTTTTACTGTGACTGCCCCTCACCTATTTGGTCTCTGTTGCTGCTTTCTTCCTCTCAGAATCCTCTTGAAGCACAGGCCACCTGTTTTGTGGCTATCACCTACAGATCTTCTACTCCACCCCTGTGTGAATATTTATTTCTGACCCCATTCTCCTTTCTTCTCCTTTCTCTGAACTTGCCTGTACCAGCTCCAGCCCTGATGACATCATCACCTGCTTCAACTCAGGGGAAGAAGCTCACAAGGGAGCTGGCTGGTTTTATTGTCGGTTTTTCTTCTTTTTTTTAATGAGCAATTTATTTTTTTAGCCCATTCCCCCACCCCCTCCCCTTTAGCAACCATCAGCTTGTTATCAATTTGTATGAGTGTGTTTCTATTTTGTTTATTCATTTTCCTAGATGCCACATATAAGTAAAAGCATATGGTATTTTGTCTTTCTCTATCTGACTTATTTCACTTAGCATAATATCCTCTACATCCGTCCATGTTGTCACAAATGGCAAGAAGAAAACAGAAACACTAATTCAAAAAGATATATGCCCTCCTATGTTCATTCTAGCATTACTACTAGTAATAGCTAAGATGTAGAAGGGGTCTAGGTATCCATAAGTAGATGCATGGATAAAGAATATATATAAATGTGTGTATAGGTATGTGTGTATATATACACATACACAATGGAATATTACTCAACAATAAAAAATGAAATCTTGTCACTTTCAGTTCTCACTCGCAAGCCCCAGCCATCTGACCACGTCTCTGTATAGACTTCTGTTCCTGGAGGTGACTGTTGCTGCCTTTCCCTTGCCAAGCTCCCACTTGTGTTCCTCCACCCTCAATCCCAGCTGCTAATCTTGCTCACACTTCTTGGAGTTGTTGAAGACCCCCAGATACATGCTTCTTCATCTTTACAAGACTTAACCAACCTACCTCCATGTCCACCATCTTCTTTGTGGTACAAAGGAAGAAGAGTGTCTCTTATCACTTCTGGCTGTGTGACATCATTGTCCTCTGGGTTTCCTCTTACTTCCCTGGTTACTCCTTGGCATCTTTCTGAGTGTTGGCTTTTCTCAGGCCTCTTCTGTCCCATTCTTCTCCTCTGATGATACTGCCCAGGTTCATAGAGTTAAATATTAAATACTGCCTTTATACTGATGGCTCCCAGATGTGTACCCCTAGCCCTCCTTTCTCTTCTGAGCTCCATCTCTGCATCATAACTCCTTCTGTCCCTCTCCTACAGGCCTTCATGCCCCGAGGACTGGCAGACAAAACAGGACCCGAGGAATGTGATGCAGCTGCTCTTTTAAGCCTGATCAACTCCTGCGATTACTTCGTGGTTGATCGAAAGAAAGTCAGAGAGGTAAGAGCTGTCAGATCTCAAACTGCACAATGGGAGTCAGTCCTGTAGGTACTTTGAAGACCAGTCGAGGAACACACCTGGTGATGCTAAAGCAATGTGTAGATTGTAGCACACAGTCTCTCCCCAAAACAGTGATGTGCAAAGAAACTTAGACTTTGCTTCAAAGTTGGTATTGCTTAGCAGGCTAGCAGGGCTCACATCCCATGTACCTTCTGTGATGTCCAAGAACCCCAGTGCAAATACAGTCAGCCCTTCAGTTCTCCCTAATTAACACTTTCTGACAACTTGTCATTAATACCTTTCACTGCTAAACTAGGTGAACCTCAAATTTCTCTTCTCTGTTCTGCCATAAACAGAAACAGTTAGTTTCAGTGTTAAAAATATATATATACACAGAGCAATACATCATTCTGTTCATTGTATGCCAGCATTTGAGCCCTGCCCTTCTAAATTTCATTGACTAGAAGTTACATAGAACTGGAGAAAATAGAAACACTAGTGAAGAAACAAGGTCAGAATAGATCGCTACGGCAGATTTCCTCTGGAGATTTAGACTTTCTCTGTTTCACCAGAGAACAGCTCTGGTGCATTTATTACTCTGAGGGTCTTTGAAGAGAGGGTATTTGAATGGATTATGTGTAATATGTAGAGAAAACGCATGTATATTTTGCTAGGTTGCCAGTGACTGAAAGGACTGAGAATCCTCTGTGATATTCCAGCAGAGACAAAAACTACCACAGTACAAAGGTGACTTCTATGATATCTCTTAACGAAGATGTGGAACACTTTACATGAATTTAATATATGATTAGACAGCACCATCTGTCTTAAAATACAGGCAAAAGTTGGTCTTCTTTGCATCATGGTTTCTGTACTAAGAAACTCCCTTGGCCCAGCTTCCTGGAGCTCCAACGATAGATAAAGGATTTTTGCATTGTCTGCTTCAGCCTTTGGGTTTATGTGGAGCTGGTAGCCAATACTCTTGCTCTTGGCAGGTTGTTTTCAGTTAAGAGATATGGATCATTGTAAGAGATATGCAGCCAGTCACAAGATTTCAAGAGCTAAGGATAGTTGTAAGTTTGCTTGTGTTTCTTACCCTGATGAATTTATTATTCAAGTGGCAGTGGGTTGAACATTTTTGTAACTAACAAAAAAACCTTTCTGCAACTTTTCTTTGGAACTACAAAATCTTAGTTTACCCCACTGTTTGACTTTGAAGCCTTTTATATTTCTTTGTCTCTCTGTAGGTAATTAAGTGTCGTAATGAAATCATGCACTCTTCAGAGATGAAGGTTTCTTCTGCATGGCTTCGAGATTTCCAGATGAAGATCCAAGATTTTCTGGAGGAATTCCAGAATATCCCAGAGATTGTGGAGGTGTACTCCACAATAGAACAGGTAAAAATTAGATTGAACAGTTCTGACATAAAGAACTAAGGGAAAAAAGGAACCACAGCCACTCATTTAGAATTTGAGGTTTATTAGGTTTAATCGAAACTTTAGCATGTAAATAGGAAATACATGTTGCTATATTACCTAGAATTGTGCTGGTCTGAGAGGCTGTTTTGTAGTCACAGGGTGTTTTTAAAATGGATCCAGTCAGTGATATTTAATTATAAGTTCTTTGAGTAATCCAGTGGAGTATATTTTCCATTCAGTCAGTTCATATATTTGTTTGATAATCCAACAGCTGTTGACATCTGACTGGGCTGTTCACATCCCTGAGGAAGATCATCGAGATGGGGGTGAATATGAAACAGGCGTTTACCTGACTGAGAGCCAAGTAAATGAAATAGAAATGGAATTTCTAAAGGAAAAACTTCAAGAAATATATCTTCAAGCTAAAGAACAAGAGGTGCTGCCAGAAGAGGTAAAAAGAAAAAAGAAAAGAAAAAAATTATCATATCCTCTGCATGAGTAAACAAAACAAAAAAAGACGCCAGGGAGGAAGAGTTGCTCATTTTAACACATAGCCAGTTATGTTTTGGACTTACAAGACAAATCATTTCCAGAAATAAGTATTCTTTTGGCACAGATTAACGTTATCTTTAAATAATTATTTTCACTTTATCAGCAAACATTTGAGTGCCTAATATGTACCACACAGTAGAACAACACAGTAAGGGCTACCATAGAATTCTGAACAAAAGTTGTAGAGATTCTCTGGAGGTCAGGGAGAGGTTCCAAAAAAAGAGTGGGGGCTTTGCTGAGAAGGTCTGTTGAGCTGGGACTAATGGAATCAAATCAGAGTTTGACAAACTGGCAAGAGAAGAAGAGCATTCTTGGCAGAAGGAGCAGCACCTGCCGAGGCATGAAAGAACAGCTTGGGCCTGGGCAGTGGGCATAGGAGGCATGAGGCATGGTCAGATGTGAGGTGGTCAGGTAGGTTGAAGCCATATTTTGAAAGGTTTTCTGTGCTATATACCATGGGGTTTGGACCTTATTCCCAAACAGTGGTAGGGAGTCAACAGATGGTTTAGTTTTTTAAGGTCTTATTTATTTATTTTCAAAGAGACGGGAAGGGAAGGAGAAAGAGAGGGAGAGAAACATCAGTGGGTGGTTGCCTCTTGCCCCCTACTGGGGACCTGGCCGGCAGCCTAGGCATGTGCCCTGACTGGGAATTGAACCGGCAACCGTGTGGTTCACAGGCCCATGCTCAATCCACTGAGCTACACCAATCAGGGCCCAACAGATGTTTTTTAAAGCAAGAAAGAGTAAATGAAATAGAGCAGATAGGGCTTTTGGAAAGTTAACTCTTGTGACATTTGGAGTTGGAGACTAGCTAGTAGGCTCCCGCAGTCTTGGAAAGGTGAGAGAAAGAGGGCAGAAACTAGAGACGTGGAGGAAGAGCTGGATTTGGGAGACATTGCTTGGGCAGAGCTGATGGCTCTTAATGGCTGATTAGATTACTTGGAGCATGGCATGGGACTGAAAGGAGGGAGTAGATCACTGAGGTTTCTAGCTTA
Organism: Carollia perspicillata; assembly: GCA_004027735.1. NCBI lineage: Eukaryota > Metazoa > Chordata > Mammalia > Chiroptera > Phyllostomidae > Carollia > Carollia perspicillata. The sequence goes on from PVKM010000440.1 coordinate 70,971, forward strand.
GGATACTGAAAAGTAAGGATGAGTTTAAGTCCTAATTGGGAGTACAGGAGAAATGAATCCCATTTGTTCCACGTAAGCTATAAAATTAATTTAAAAAAAAAAAGAACAATTATATTCTAGTAAGGTTCCCAAATATTCCAGCACCTGCTAGATTAGAATTCTAGATCAGCAGATCTTAGACAAATCATTGTGTCCCTCCATTTCATCCTGTCCAAGGAAGTTAGTTTTGCTGGTTACCTCTTTAAACACAGAGATGTTTATGTACCACAAAGTGTTCATTAAGTTGTGCTCCTTACTGGTCCATATGTGTGTGAACTGTTTTGACCTTGACCCAGATGCTTCATTCAGCTTGTTGAGCTCCTTTAGCACAGGGACTGTGTGTGGCTGGTTTTGGGGTTTGCCCTCCCTGGCACACCATAGGTATTTAAAATGAGGAATAAGGCTGTTACATCTTCTGTTTTCTATATCCATGTGTTTCATCTTGCTTTATTTTAAAATGCCACTAGAGCCTGGCTGGTGTAGCTCAGTGGATTGAGCATGGGCCTGTGAACCAAAGGGTCTCCCATTCGATTCCCAGTCAGGGCACATGCCTGGGTTGTGGGCCAGGTCCCCAGTGGGGACAGGGAAGAGGCAACCACACATTTGATGTTTCTCTCTCTCTCTTTCTCCCTTCCTTCCACTCTCTCTAAAAATAAATAAATAACATCTTTAAAAAAAAATAAAATGCCAGTAGAGCCAGCCCCAATTCTCTTTCTGCTACTGCTTTCAGATGCAGAGTTGAACAAAAGAAGGCAACCAGAGGATTGGGCTCTTGGCCCCTGAGTCATTCATAGTTTCCTCTTCTCTGATGAGGGAGCTACAGTTCTTTCCTGTTTGTGGAACAAAGAGCAAAACACAGCAGCAGCAACACCAGCCAGGAGTCTGTGTGAGCTGTGAGCTAGAAAGGGACCTTGCAGTCATCTTATCATAGCCCCTGCTTTACGCATGAGGCAGCAACACCAAGGACCAGGTGCTGTCAGATGTAAGGCCACGGCTGGGTCAGAAGGCTGACTGTGGGTCTCCTTGCTCTGGTCCTGTGCCTTTCCATATGCCTCACTGCATCTTGTATCACTGAAGAGTTAGCAACTGTAAATTTCAAACCCTCATTATCTCTGTTTTACAGAAAGGAAATTGGGGTTAATTGGCTTGTTCTCTGGGTTCCCAAGTCTCTAGATAGAGTTGATAAGTTCTCGTTTTGCATGCTTTTGTTCAGTAGACCATGGCATTTCTCTTGATATTTCAATTGATCAAAATGTAAATTCAGATTGATTGGCATGTTATCTCTAAGAAGTTGAAGGGTGGCTTTCCACGATGTGTGGAACTTGACCTCATTTGTAAGTTCAGTATGAGATATGGTCATCCATGTTCTTTAGCATTAGTCTCCAAAGTCAGATGATTTGATAAACCGAATTTCAGTGACTCTAACATGCCATCAATTGTAAGGCACACCATTATTTCATTTACTTCTAAGACAGAAAAAAATGCTGCCAATTTATTGTAAGACACTGTCAGTGGGAAGATGCATTCTCATTTAAGATGTTGAAATATGAAAAAAAAGTGCATCTAGGAATTAAGAAAAACAGTGATTCTATTATGACCACAGTACTTTTTTTGTAAGTGTTTAACAAGATCTGTTTCTGGTATTCTTTAAAACAAAAGGAGAAGGATTGGAAAGCCAAGTTGAAAAAAAAATGGTTAATGCTGGTAATTTAGTGTGATGGTTCCTAAAAATGCATCTTGGAGCATGAGAGTGAGTGCCAAGGAGCACATAGCAGAGAGAGCTCATCATCTCCATTCTTTTCTTCTCGAGTGTTGAGCCCTAATGATAAATAACATTATAAAAGGGGCTCGCATGAAAATACACTATGCATGTAGAAGCGATTGTAAAATGCATTCCGCTTCAGAGCCACATGGGAGCAGCAGCTGGACAGGTCCCTCGGGACATGTGTGGAGCGTGTCCAGCAAGGGCCTCACTACAACAGAATTCAGCTGCTCCCCAAGAGCCCTTCACATAGCTCTGCCAGCCCTCCATGCTCAGTTCAGACCTGGGAGTTTAAAAAAAAAATTCAGCTAAAACACATTGACTGCACTAAGTGGCTTAAAAAAAAAACACACATAAAGAACTCGCACATTCTTGAAAATCATCCCTGATTTCTTAAACCCTGCTGAGGGAACCACCTTCACAGAGATCCATGGGGAGGCCTGGGGAGGAGGTGCAGTGACAATGTACTCAAGGCAGGCAGAGAGAGGGATCAAAATGTTACTTTGTTACATTCCAGAAAATTTACTGAGCAAGCACCTACTGTGTTGCAGGCACAATCCTAGAAGCTTGGTATGTGCATCAGTGAACAAAATGAAGTTCCCCGCAGGGGGAGACAAACAGTAAACAGTCAGCATAATAAATTATGCGCCTTAGAAGAAGTACTGTGTTGAGAAGAGTAAGAGGGATCAGGAAATAGAGTGGGGATGAGTATCAGGTTACAGTAGGGTAGTCAGGATGGCCTTACTGAGAGAAGAAGAGACTTAGCAACACCTTGGAGGAGGCGAGGACTGGCCATGCGTGTATTTGGAGCAAGAACATTCAGGCTGAGGGAGCAGCAGAAAGCTGAGCCAGGGTGGCTGGAGTGGGGTGAGGGTGAGAATAGTGGGTGAGGAGGTGAGAGAGTGAAGATGGAGGAGGCAGGACACTTTGGGCCTTGTAGAGCCAGTGAAAAGGATCTAGGCTCTTTCTTCTGAGATGGGAGCTGTGGCAGAATCCCAGCAGCAGAATGGCAAAAGGAGCACAGCTACCTGCTATGTTGAGGATACTGGGGAGGGGGAGGGGTGATTAAACATAAAAGCAGGGAGACCCGTCAAGTGGCTGCTGCAGATACCAGGTAAGAGAGATGGTGGTCAGACCAGGTGGAAGTGTAGAGGTGGCGAGGTGGGCAGATGTGGCATGTGGGAGAAAGAGGCATCAAGCACAAGTCCAAGGGTTTTGGCTTAAGGGAGTAGAAGCATGAGGTGCTAAGCATCTTTTGCCTATAGTAGTCTCTGGCACATAGTAGACTGACTCTCACTAAATATTTGTTACATGAATGTGGGAAGGAAGGAATGTACAAGTCACAATGCTAAGTGTTTTTAGTAGGCTATTTTAATTCTCACGAGAATTCTTGTGAGGTCGGTATCATCATCCTTTATTTGCATACATAGAAATAAGTTCAGAGAGGTCAAGTGTCTTGCCCAAAGTCACACAGTGATTAAGTGACAAAGTAGGGCTTCAATATCCGGGTCTATCTGACTACGTTCCATAATTTTCTTCTAGTACTTCAGTTTTTCCATTTCTACTTTCTCTTTTCCCTTTACATATAATTAATAATTTTAAAAAAACTTCTTTTGACTTTTTCTCCCCTCTCCCCACCTAAGCAAACTAAAATAATTGCCCTTCTTAAGTACATTTCAAGGGCAGAGAGGATCAGGAATTGACAGCACATGGTCCAGCTCCCAAGTCTCCAGACGGGGAGGGAGGACTCCACTCCATCTTGGAGCGTGTGTATGGTACACAGTCACAGCCAACGCTGTCACAAGTACCACGGGAAGGACCCCAAGGGGTGCTTCTAGAGCACCAGGCACTGGCAATAAGTGCTAACAGTGCAGTGCCCACGGTGAGCTGTGTTTGCTGTGAATAATGTCATTGGTATGATCTTCATTTTACATGTTTATGGTTTCCGGATTTATGATTTTAAAGCCCAAGTGTCTTTCTGGAGTTGTGGGCTTGTTTCCAGCTGTGTAACAAGCAGCTCCAGCTGAAGGGCACGTTGCTGCATACTTACTAATTTTTTAGAAGACCTCCTCCCTGGCCCTCACTGGTCCCTATTCAGCCAGGCGACAAGCCACAGCCAGTCTTCCTCCCCTCCCCTTGGTCCCTAGCAGACAGCATCTAGCATCTCTGGCTGTTTCATTTGCTGACATCACAATCGCCTGAGTGCTTGCTTAATTTCCACCCTAGACCTGCTGCATCAGAATCAATCATGTACACTCTAAAGTTTAAGAACCACTGTTCTGCTAGGGGTAGGGTACTCCACCACCTTTCTTCATTAGATTTTGATCACCTTGACCTAGCTTGAACTTGGGAGTCCCCCATTAAAAAAATATATCACACCCAAAAACATGAGTAACTCTCATCTTTGTAACAAGCACAGTGAGCAGTGAGGATGTCCTGGGATAAGCCCTTGGTACATTTCCATGGTACTATTCTGAATACTTTTATTAAATATCAGGTAGTACATTACTGATGGGAGTTTAAATTGGTATATCCTCAGTAAATGAAAGCTTTGGCACAATCTATTAATAAAACAGAAAACTCCATCAGAATTAAAAGTGCATTTCACTTCTAAAAACACCCTACCAATGGACTTGTCTTTTATTCAAAATGATACATATACAGCATTATTGGTCCTAACAGAAGGTTTGAAATATGTTGAAATGTGAAACATCAAAAACTGAAATATTCAGCCGTTAAAAAAGATAACGAGGCCACTCTTTATAATCTGTTGTAAGAAATAGGAAAGATCAGTTGAAGAACAATGTCTAGTATGCTGGCATTTCTGTATTTTTTTAATGTGTATACAGTATATACACATGCTCACATGAAAATACATACAATATCTCTGGAAGAAACATAAGTTTCATTGCGGTCACCTCTGGGGGAAGGAGGTAAGTGACTGAGGACAGGGGTTTGGAAAAGGACTGATTATTTACCTTGTACTCTTGTGCTCATCTTGAAGTTTTTACCTATACGTATATTACTATTAAATATATATAAACAGATACACCCATATGCATGCATATGGATAACCATACACATCTATATGGATATATATGGGTATATATTTATAGTAATTCATCTACAGGTACAAAAATCAAAATGAAAAGGCTTCATTTTATATACATGTACATATGGGTATACATATAATGGGTGTATGTCACAAAGGTTTTACTTATGGTTTTCAGCTTTACAATGGTGCAACACAGATAACGTATTTCAGTAGAAACCATACTTTGCATTTTGATCTTTTTCTGGGCTAGCAATATGCAGTATGATAGATAATCTCTCATGGTGCTGAGCAGTGGCAGTGAGATAATTTTGCCCAACGGTAGGCTAATGCAGGTGTCCTGAGCACATTTAAGGTAGGCTAGGCAAAGCTGTGATGTTTGGTAGGTTAGGTTGTATTAAATGCATTTTTGAATTACGTTTTCAACTTACGATGGGCTTATCAGGATGTGACCCCATCATAAGTTCAGGATCATCTCTGTGTTGCAAACATCCCCTTGCATGGCCTAGAACCAGCTAGCCTGGGTCCTATTTTGTTTGAGTAGAGGATGCTTTGTTTTAAAGGGTTTGTTTGATTTGTTTTTCAAACCTTAACCTGATTATGGACGGTCGCCTGTAGCCAAGATTTCTGTCTCTTGATGGAGACATGAGCAGGAGCCAGTTAGTTTTCACCTGAATTACAAGCCTGCTATAAAATGATCTCAGCTGTAAACTATATGGTTTCTTTTTGCAGATCTTAAATCAACTGGAGGTGGTAAAAGAATTTCTAAGAAACAATGAAGATCTTAGAAATGGTCTTACACAAGATATGCAGAAGCTAGACAGTCTCTGTCTACAGCATCAGAAACCGGATTCAAAGGAACCTGGGGCACAGGCACCTGAAGGGGAGGCCTGAGGTAAATTTAGGCATTTGATGTTAAATAAGGATACAATACCCTCATCTCTTTGATGTTGGTTCTTTTATGTAAGGTCATAATGAACATACACTTAGTCTCATCTGAGGTTTCCCTGTGTCCTTATTGTTTGAGAGAAAGGACACTGGGCTTTGTGCTCTTTCTAGTTGATAGTTTTCATATATGAAGTAATTCAACAAGAACTCCCTGCCAACTTCATGTACTCAGATATACCTGAAGTCATTGGCCTAGTCTTAAGGGATTCAACTTTATCACATAATCAGAGAGCATGTCAACCCTACAGTGATGCCAATGATGTCTAGCTCTGAACTGTGGTATTGATAGCAACTTGTTAACTTCCTTAAGTAAAACTTGTTAAAATAAATAACTGTCTTCGGTATTTTACTTCCCCCCACAAATAAAATTAAATATTTTCTTTTATTTTAGGTTGCCCTTTGACAAAAATCAGACATGTCCTATGAAAGTCAGCACGGCTTCCATCTCAGCCATCCTTTTCTGTGCAAAAGGGAAAAACACCAGAATCCTCTATCCAACCAAAAAGGCATTTCTGTTGTCTTTTCCTGGGCTTCTCCTTTGATTCTTTGGGAGTTTTTTTAATATTCATAAGCTTAGTGTTGTGTGATTTATACTGGCTGAAAAATATCAGATACTCTTATGCCAAACATGTTATTCAGGTTTTTTGGTGTTTTTTTTTTCCCTTTTGTTTGTGTCATTTTGTTTTGTGACGTTACTATTTAAAGGGTAAGATTCTTTTCTGGTACTGAACTCTAGCTGCTTAACACAGTAAAGGCTGTGTTTGGTGGCCTGTGTTGAAGGGTCATATAGAGTTCTCTGCCCCCTGGCACACAAGTCCTGCTCTACCCCACCCCCTTCTTCTTGAAAGTCTCATTCATGAGGATGCCCAAGGGGTGAGCTGTGATGTAAAAGTCAAGATATAAATCCTTCCTTTTTAGAAGAAGGTAAGAAAAAAATTGCCTGAAAGGCCATTTTCTAGCCATTTCCAGTTAGTTACAGAGCTATTTCAACTGGCTCTGGTAGCCTGAGGCAGTAGGACAAGGAAGTGGGCCCAGGCTGGTCAGGGGGGTGGGGAGTGGAGAACACAGTGACTTGACTGACCAAAGTGGGGCAGGGGGCTCTAGGCCAGCATCACAAACAGGGATGTTGGGGAAAGCTCTGCAGTTGCTGACTTGTATGTGGCACTTAGGAAAAGTAAAATCCTTGGCAGTCACAGCTCTCTCTGTTCAGCTAGATCCCAGGTGCTGAGCACAGGGACTGGCCCTCCTATGCTCAATGAATATTTGTTGACTGAAGGGTCAGCCAATAGCTTAGGAGTATTCGTATATAGATGTAAATGTTAGTTGTACTGTCATGTAAGCCTGGCCTTCCCTTGCAAGATTTAAGAATGAAATTTCACCATTCTTATGGGAATTCAAAGACATCATTTTCTTTCAACAGATTCACAAATTCATTCATACTTCCTTACTCCTTTTACCCAAAAAGCCATGCACTTCTGTCTTTGTTCTGTTTGTTTCTGGAACTGTGAAACCTCTGTCCCATTGTATGCAGTGGCGCTCAACTGGGCCACATTGCCTCTGAACCTTCAGGGACAGAATTGCCAATTGCCACGTTCCCCACTGCCTGGAGGAATAACCCCACTGAAACTGAGCTCTTTTGCTTCCTCAGCTGTCCATCAAAAATGTGATCTATCGCGAATGGGCAGAGGGTGGAGGTATGTTTTTAAATTAAAAGGCATTTGACGTGATTTTGTAAAACCTGGATGAATGCAGATGTTCCTATAACTTCCTGCTTTAATCTTTCCTGTTTCTATTTGGGTTTTTTTTTTTAAGATTTTATTTATTTTTAGAGAGGAGAAGGGAGGGAAGAAGACAGGCAAAGAAACATCAGTGTATGGTTGCCTCCCGCACGCCCCACACAGCAACCCAGGCTTGTGCCCTGACTGGGAATCCAACTGGTGACTCTGGGTTGCAGGCTGGTGCTCAATCCACTGAGCCACACCAGCCGGAGCACTATTTGGTCTTTAATCTTACATATTCTTTCTCCCTTTATTACATGGAGTTCCTTCAGATGACTTCAATAACAAAGTAAGAAGAATTTTCATTCAGCTTGCAAGTCCTTTAAACTAAGAACCTTTGAAATATTTCCTATCTTCTAGATATAAGAGTCAAAACTTGGCATCAAATTAAGTCTTGATTCACTAACCAATTTAAGACCTCATTTCCAGTGGGATTATGAACTCCTGATTTTCATACCTCTTGTATCTAGTTAGTTTTTCCTTATCTATCCAACATTTATCAAGTGTCAACCATGTGCCAGGCACTAAAGTAAGTGCAAATGTGAGGATTTTAAAGGTATGGATGGTGGTCTATGAGCCTTCATCTTACCGGACTTAATGTCTGCTTTGATAAATTAAAGATACTGTTCAGAAAACTATACTGGCAGTGTTTAATTACATTGAAATTAAGATAGAGAAAGGAAGACATTCCCAGAGAGGGCTTAAAAGCTAATGTGGTGTGTACAGGGACATCAGCCTATGGGCCTTTCTTTTATAGACCTGCACATGTGGGCACCAAGTATTCACAACAGAATTGGCAGCCAGCCATCAGGGGAAGACTGGTTAAATAAGTCAGCACAGCCATGCTACAGAATATTAAGCAACTGGTAAAAAGAATGAGGAAATGCTGCAAAGCAGTAATATGGGGTAATCTCTAAAACCTATTAAATAGAAAAGCAGAATGTTTAACAATGCATAGCATGCTGTAAAACTATTTGTATTTTAAGATAACGTGTGGAAAGTTGTGTGTTTTTCTCAAGATTTTTTGCTGATCTGTGAAAGGAATTGGGGTTGAGTGGAGGGTTTTGAAGGAATTTGGCTTTTCTACTTTGTGAAAATTTTACAACAAACACACTGTTGTGTATTTTGAATTTTTTACTGAAAATTTTAAATTTCAAAATAAAGAGATATGAACAATATAAATTCAGACTGTAAGAGTTATGTGTCACATTTCCTGTAGTATGTCATAGCATCCATTTTTTTGTGGAGATCAGCTCCACCTCTGGGGAGATGTGTGAGTTGTCAAGGTCAGAGGCCCCCAGGAAGTGGTTTCTTTTCCGCACAAGGCTTTGTTTCATCTCAGAGTGCCTTGTTTTCATCTAGCAATATGATTTCCTCTCGCCTCTCCCTGAAACACAATATATGGTTCATGCTTTGAAAGACTTAGAGGAGAAAAATGGCTTTTAGCATCTTAGTTGCAAAGATAAGGCAGTTCTTTGGCTTGTAGCCTGTGCTTTGCCAGGAAGCTCAGATGACCTAAGGAGGAAGTAATGACTTATTAAACTCAATATAGAAAACAAATTTTGGGAAATTACAAATGTGCTCAGTAACAAAAACTTCTGGGGAAAAAAAACTGCCAATTGAGAAAATGTTATTGGCTTCATAAAGTACTGGTAGAGATCTGTAGACAGTTTAAAGTTAAATTGCAAAGGCCAGAAAGGATTATTTCTGTTTGAGAGTTTGGGGGGATTATAAAATGATTGTTACCCTAATGATTTTAAAGTTTTGTTTTTATTAAAGTATTAATCACTCATATGGCTTTAAGCATGAATACCCTAGGCAACAAAGGGTTAGATCTCTTAATTGAGTGGGCATACTATGAATCGGATCCTGTAAGCATAGCACTGCATGAGAGTAGAGGTGTTATAACCTTCTGAATGTTTTCTCTAACCTTTTTGCCCAGTAAATTATAAATGTAAAATAATAGGAAATTATCAGCAAAGATTACCTCTGTTTTCCTTACCAGGTTAATTAGAAACCTACCCGCTCTGACATGTGTTCAACAGACAGTGGCCTTTGATTGAAACATGATACTCAAATTACAAAATACATTTTGTAAGACAAATCTAAAAATATGTTAATTTCTACTCATATAATAGTGAAGGGGGAATCCTTCAAAGTTTTCATAAAAATCTAGATAAAAGGTTATTATGATTCAGTTAAGAACTTTAAGAACAGCTTTTTACTACTGCATGAGAATTTTTAGAACTGTGTGTGGTTGCCAGCCTAGAAGATCACCACCAGCAATGCCTGCCTCCTGGTATTTCCACCCTTGTTTTATCCTCCCACAGTGTACCAGCGTTGGTCCATGTGACCAATAGAACACAGCTGAAGTGACGGTTTATCACTGCCCAGGATAACTTCCATCTTGGGTTCTCTCTCTCTTGGAACACCTGCTGTGAGTGAAGTGTGTTATAAGCAGCCCCCATGGACCACATGACAAGGAACTGAAGCCTCCTGCAAACTCAGTTTGGAAGTGGGATTCTCTAGCCCCAGGCAAGTCTTCAGAGACTGCAGCCACAGTGGACAGCTAAGAGACCCTGAGCCAGCAGCAAACACCGAACTAAGCCATTCCCATTCCTGACCCTCAAAAATTGTGTGAGATAATATTTGTTGTTGTTAATTTTAAATATCTATTTTTTAACACTAAGTTTGGGAGTGATTTGTTACATCTTTGACAGTTCCACTAATGTGCCTGTCTTATCCCAAACCTGATAGTTTCAGAACCTTTCAGATGGCTGTTTTAAATTTCTTTGCATTTGAAATATCTAACAAAAGCAGTCTTAAGCACATTTATTGAGGTTCCCCAGTAGACCACTCTGGAACTTCCTGCATCCTCCAGAGGTGGGCGGAGATTTTGCATCAAATCCTAGAGGGTAGCCTCTGCAGCAGAAGGCCTCACACCCACAGCCCCACCCTTCTCTTTTCTGTCCTCCCTGGTTTAAGAAAACTCCTTAGCATCTGTGAGATTCCTGGGGGTAAGGTGGATACTCTGGGCTACTACTGTTGACCACAGACCCTCATCCCCAACCATGTAGCTAGTGTTCAACACTGGGCAATAGGTAAACCAATTTTACAAATTGCCATTTCCCCATTTTTAGGCATGAGGAAAACCGGAAAGGATTCTGATTTTGTCATTTTTATTTCCTAGTTACCTAGAGTTCAGGGTTGACAGTAATTGACCTCAGTTATTTATTCTGTTTCCATGGAAGGTTCTATAATTGCTCAGTCACAAAGAGATTCTAGATTCTCTTAATAAGTACTCCTTAAAAGTCTCAAGTGGATTTCACAGAGTTTATTTAAACTCACTTCCAAGTATTTCCATCAATAGAAATAGCCCCCAGACTTTTGTTTTAGTGTAAGGAGATTTGTGACTCTACCAAGGTTTAAAAGCCATGTGTGCTAAGCATCCTTATTTGGCCTAGATATACAAAACAAGTAACAAAACATGTTCCCAAGAGAGCTTTAAGAAAATTTTTTTAAAAACCAGATAATTTGAAATATCTTTCATTGAAATAATCTTTCTTCCCTATATAAACTAAACCTTAATTTGTGGGTACCATGAAGAAAAAAGTCAAACAAGCTACCTTCCTCAGCTTCTACAAAACAATGTATTTCTACGTCAAGAAAGAGGCAGCACTCGGTTTCAGTTCTATGCTACTTTGCATTTCGTTTATTAACCAAACTGCAGGCTTAAATGAGATTTGCACTGTTTTAGAGTCTAATTGAAACTGTTCATTGGTCTTTTCTTCAGGAAGAAAAACAGTTCAGTGCTTGCAAGTTGAAAAAGTTCGATAGGGTCATCTCAGCCATTAATCTCATTTCGGGGACTGCAGATTGGGGCCGGTGGCCACCTAGTCACAACCTGTGTCGTCGGTGGTGAAAGGGGTGTCGTTGTCAGTGGCGGTGGGAGTGGTGGTGGCGCTGGTGGCGCTGGTGGCAACGACGGTGGCAACAGCAGTGGTCTCCTCAGCTCCGCCGCCGTAATGGTAGACTACGTAGCGGCTCGCCTGCACGCTCTGCGCCACCACGTTGGCGCCATGGCAGGCCATCAGCAGCAAGTTTCGAGGCTGTACGCGGTAAGCAAAGCGCATGAAAGCCATCGAGTAGAGGATGAGCGCTGTTGTCATGCGGCCGCTGATGATGTCTGGAGACGCCTTCATGTCCCGAAAGGCAGCTATTGGTAGGCCCCAGTTGGCCACCGGACCCCAAAAGTGAGTACTAGTCACATAATCCCGGAACTCCTTGGTCTTCACGTAGTCCGTTGCCTTCCGCCACAGTGCCGCTATCGCCGCCATGATCAGGGAGCCGCAGGACTGCCAAAGGATGAACAGCTAGCTCACAATGAAGTGGAACGTGGAGACGGGATGCCATAGCAACCCGGATGTGGCGTCAATGCACTGCCTCACACCTTAGCTTGACTGCTGTAAAGTGCACCAGACCGCATGTGTCGCTATCTTGCATGCACGGCAATGCCGTAAAGTGCATCCGACAGCACTGGCTGCAGTTGTATGTGCCTCCATTCTGGTGAGTACCTGCAATGTGTGGAATGCACGAGTGTGCATGAATGTCTGTGTGTGCCCCTCTGGCAAAGGTGGAACCACAGACTCATCATTTGCACCCATCATGCTGCGGCCACCATAAAGCTCTCAAGGCTCTGATTACCACCAGAGAAAGTGCAGGTTCATCTACCTGCTTCTCCTCAGTTATATAGAGGAGAACTTTGATTGTTCTGTTCAGTCTGTGGACACAGACTAGAACAAAGGGCACATCTATTGACTAGAGGCTGATACAAAATTCTTCATCCACGTAAAGAATTTTAGGACTTACACAATTTGCCAGAATGTTATTTGCAGACATAGTGGCAGCTCACCCCTAAATATTCCAGCATCTGGCTCCTATCAAGGACATTCTCCTAACTTAACCACAATACCATAATCCAGTCACATACTTAACACTTAGTACAGTACTAATATCTAATATGCAGTGCATATTTACGTTTTAGAATTTTATGGGTTTTCTTCTTTCTTGTTGGAGTAGGAGACATCCAGGATTCAATCAAGGTTCATATTTACATATCATCTCTTTTAGATTAATCTCCCTTAATCTGGAATAGTTTTGCAGTGTTCTTTGTCTTTAGTGACTTTGGTATTTTTGAAGAGTACAAGTCTGTGGTTTTTCAGAATGTTCTTAATTTGGATTTGTCTGTTTTCTCATAATTAGATTTAGGTTAAACATTTTTGGCACAAATACTACACAGGTGATGTTGTGTCAATGCATCACAGTGGCAGGCACTGTGTCATTTGTTCCATCATTGGTGATATTGAGTTTGATCATTTGGTTAAGGAGTTGTCTGCCATGTTCCTGAACTGCAAAGGCAGCTTTCCCTCTCTGTAATCAACAAATAAACCAGGGGGAGCCTCTTTGAGAGTGTATGGATATTCTATTCTCCAACAGTCTTTCATCTAACACTTAATATCCATTGATGAAAATTCTTAATGACAGCCCTGGCTGATGTGGCTCAGTGGATTGAGCACTGAACTGCAAACCAAAAGGTCACTGGTTCGATGCCAGTCAGGGCACATGCCTGGGTTGTGGGCCAGGTCCCCAGTGGGGAGCATTTGAGAGGCAACCACACATTGATCTTTCTCTCTTTCTCCCTCCCTTCCCCTCTCTAAAAATAAATAAATAAAACCTTTAAAAATAATTCTTAATAATGAACTGATTATTATTGTCCCAGTGTTTTCTACCTGTTCCTAATAAAAATAATAATTGTTGAAAAGTAAGTATACATTGAAATATTAATGTTTTAAGTGCTGATTTATAAACAAGCCCATTGTACCTTTAAAAGTTACATTCAGCCCTGGCCAGGTGGCTCAGTTGGTTGGAGCATCATCCAGACACCAAAAGGTTGCGAGGTCAATCCCTGGTCAGGGCACATACATAGGTTGCAGATTCAATCCCGGGTTGGGCGTGTATGGGAGACAACAAATCGATGTTTCTCTTTCACATTGATGTTTCTTTCTCTCTCCCTTCCTCTCTCTCTCAAATCAATTTTGTAAAGAACATATCCTCCAGCGAGGATTACCAAAAAAGTTATTACATTCATTATGTTCATTTACATCCCAAATATTTCACAAATAAAACCTTAAAATAAAATATATAATATAGCCATTGCTCAAAAGGAAAGCAGTGTACTTTTTAGATAACCCTTCTAAAATGCTAAGCTTCCAAATATGGATGACTGGTATACTGGTATAAATCAGTTCAGTATAAGTTTCAATTAATAAATCAGCAAGCATGGATTGAATAATATGGTAGGCCTACACTGCCGGATGCTCCGCTGTCCTAAAAGAAATGTACATTACCACTCCTTGTCCACAGAAGGTTTTAGTACTTGTAGCTCTTAGGTGGCAAACACAAGGCCCGCAGGCTGAATCCAGCCCTCCACCTTGTTTTATCCGGCCTGCACCTTGCTTCTACCCAGCAGCAGTGCTGAGCTCTCACTTAACTGTTAAGGAGTAGTAACATATATATAGTCCTAAAATTACATTCGGCCCTTTGAAGGCAACTGTGAGGCTGATGTGGCCCCCAGTGAAGATGAGTTTGACACCCTTGTGTAGATCATCTCACTTGGGTTGTTACTTGGTTTCAATGATCTATTGCTGCATAACAAGTCATCCCAAATCTTAGTGGCTTAGAACAACAATAATCCCTTCTTTTACTGACAAATTTGCAGTTTGGGCTGGACTCAATAAGGACAGCTCATCTGTTCCATGGATTGCCAGCTGGGCAGCTCAGCTTGAGGCTGGAAGATTAACTTTCAAAGTGACTCACTACAAGGCTGGCAGGTTGATACTGGTTGTTGGTTGGGAGCTCAGTTGGGACTATTGGTAGGCAGGTCTCAGTTCCTCTCCATAAGCTGCCAGTGGCTAAACTCTAACAACAACAAAACAAGAGAATCAAACAGAAGCTATGTGGTAGACAGAATTCTAAGAGGATCCTCAAAGACCCTCTTAGAACTCAGTTTAGCCAACACCTTCATTTTGATCTCATGAAACCCCAAGCATAGAACCCAGCCATGCTGTGTACCCAGAATTCTGACCTACAGACGGTGAGCTAATTAAATTGGTATTTGAGGCTACTAAATTTGTGGTAATCTGCTGCGCAGCAATAGGAAATTAATATAAGCTCTGTTGGCTTTTATGATCTAGCCTCAAGTCACATAACATCATGCATTTTCTCTAGTCACAAGCCTACCCAAATTCAATGAGAGGGGACATAGACCCACCCTCAAAGGTAGGAGTGTCGAAGTCACATTTTAAGAAGAGCATGTGGGGTGGGAAATATTGTGGCCACTTTTGGAAAATACAGTTTACTGTATTACTTAACTTGAGTCACATAATTGTAGAACATTGGAGTTGAAAGAATCTCATAGACTATCTGTCAAATGAGGACAATAGTGGTACATACCTCCCAGCAGCTTTGTGAGGTTTCAATATGTTAATCTTTGTTCACTGCTGAGCATTGGGCCTGTTAATATAAGTGCTGAGTGAATTTCAGCTATTATTATCCCATCCAACTGCCTCATTTTACAAGTAAGGCACGAAGCCTTAAGAGATCATGTTATTTGCCATGTTTGTGCAGTGAATTCATGGTAGACCAGGATTAAGGTTTCCTCTCTCTCACATAAGTCCTATGCACCGATCACTTGAACATCTGATGTGTTTCCACCCTTCTGATTATGTTGTAAGTTTCCTTAGGCCAGGGAAAGTAGCACCAAATGAAATATTCCTTCTCCCCACAAGCTTTTCTGATATGTTGACAGGATGTGGCCCAAATTGAACAAGACAAGATCTGCCTTCTCAGAGGGGCATTTTACAGCTAGAGAAATGGAGGTATAGAAAATGTGTAAGTGGCTTCCATGGTAAATTCCAGACTGGTAGATGCCGGCTAAATGTAGCTTTCTGTAAGTTTTGTGCCTGGTAAGATATCTGTTGGTTGTTAGAGTGGCGATAAATGGCCCAAACAGAGGGTAAGACATTGTAATGAAACTTAACTAGCACTTGAAGAGAGACTTGAGAAAGATAACAGGGTGAGAAATGAGCAGAGCTGTAGAGAATTGAATGACTGGAGCAAAGAGTGACTAAACAGTTTTGAGATTAGAGAACATCAGTAGTGCTAACCTGTGACTACCCTTCATTGCAGGTAAATTAGTTTTGGGGGTTTTTTGGTTTGTCTTATTTTTAAAGATTTTATTTATTTATTTTTAGGGAGAAGGGAAGGGAGGGAGAAAGAGAGGGAAAGAAACATCAAGGTGTGGTTGCCTCTCACATGCCCCATACTAGGCAGCTGGCCTACATCCCAGGCATGTGCACTGAGTGGGAATCAAACTGGTGACCCTTTGGTTCACAGGCTAGTGTGCAATGCAGTGAGCCACACCAGCCAGGGCTTTTCCAGGTAAATTAGTACTGCTGTATATTTCACTGTGTTTTAAAAGATGAGACTAAACATCTTTAGAAGATGAGAGCTAAAGGTTTATCAATACTTTAACTAATATTTCTTTTAATGTTATTGGAAGTGGCATTTCTACTGTCTGTGCTGCCTCTTTAACATAAGGCTGTCAGGACCGACTGTGTGACTCAACCCAGAGACACTATTATGAACATGGTCAACAAGTTCACCATCATCTTTCAAAGGAAAAGGATGGGAGAAAACAAGCAAATACAAGGATAGATCCCAGTCTATTGAAAATGTGCCACACACACTTTCTTCTAACCAAGAATCTAAGTCACAGGTCCTATGATATCCTGCTTGATATTAACGACACTGAACCTACATGCCTTCTCATTGAGTTTCAATGCAATGGACCATAGAGAATGCATCTTTTTATTTTAATTGTTCTTTTCAACTCTTTATGTTGAAATAATTTCAAACTCACAGAAAAGTAAAAATAGTTTAAAACAAGAATAACAAAACAGGAAGTGTCAAACAACTTCCATATATCCTTCACCCAGATTTATCAACATTTTACCATACTTTATTGTTTTCTCTACCCTAAGGGTATTTCTTAAGAACTTCAGTATTTCCTAAGCATGTGGACATTCATGGACTTTCTTTTATGTTACTACAACACACCCATCAAAATCAAGGCACTTAACGTTGATGTAATACCATAATCTACAAGTTGTATTCAAATTTTGCCAGCTGTCCCCATAATGTCTTATATAATAATTTTGTTTTTCTAGTCCAGGATCCAGACCAGGATTGCACATTGCATTTAACTGTGATGTCTCTTTAGTCTCTTTTAATCTACAAAGAGAGTCCTCTGCCTTTCTTTGGCATTCATGACATTGACATTTTAGAAGAGTACAGGCCAGCTCTTTGATAGAAAGTCCCTCAGTTTGGGTTCATTTGATGTTTCCTTGTGACTACCTTCAGATGTTCATTTTGGGCAGGAAACCCATGAAAGTAATAATTCTATCCACACTGTATCACACTAGGAGGGACGCGTGATGCCGTGTATCTGCTTACTAGTTATATTAAAATAGTGTTCACCAGATTTCTCCACTGTAAAGTCAGTATTTCCCCCTTTGTATTTAATAAGTAATTTGTGGGAAGATACTTTGAGACTATGTAAATATTCATTTCCTTATCTAACATTTAACCGACTAGATTTAGCATCAATTGATGATTCTTGCCTGAATCAAGTCTTACTCTAATGATGGCAACGATGTATGTATGTATGTGTGTATTTATTTGGGGGGGGTTAATTTATTTTTTAATTTTTCAATTACAATTTACATTCGATATTATTTTGTGTCAGTTTCAGGTGCACAGCATAGTGGTTAGACATCATATACTTTTCAAAGTGTTCGTCCCCAATATTTTCAATACCTCCCTAGCACCATGCATAGTTATTACAATACTATTGACTATATTCCCTAGCCAAGATTTTATTTTTTAAATGATTTTCTGTCTTCTGGTTTAAAAATCAGAAATATATTTCATCAAAATTGCTCTGGAATGCTGGCCAACATTTTACAAAGCATGAGACTATTCCTGAATTATGGCTGTGAAAACTGAACATTTAGGATTAAGGTATTTTATGAATTTTTTTGCCACATCCTATGCTGATTTCCTTGGAATATTTGTTCTTAAACTCTACCAAAGGGAATAAATAGCATAGTGCCTCAAGAGAAGCTGGATGAATAAAACAATAGGCGGATATATTGGCTCTGCTATTTTCAGTTACTGCTGAAAGTAATTTTAGAGCCATCTGTGGCTCTGATTCTAATCTTCTGCCTTCTTACGCTGTCCCCCCCCCCCGCCCCCCGTGAATACAATGGCTGAAGGCTGGGTAGTTATCCAGCATCTTTCAGTAGCTACCAGAATGGCAGTGAAATTTGTGTTCTATCTCATTTTCTCTAGCAATAAAATGCCCCTTGCGTTGTAATCTGGTCTGGGTCCCTCAGTGCAATCAGGTGGCAGGAAGAGATCGGTTGGGTCTAGCCCCAGTGAACTGCTGCTTCATCTCAGTCTTTTGTTTATCTCTGTGTATTTGAGTGTCCTCAGAGCAGGCCAATGGTGAAACAAGCAGAAGGCTGCAAAGCCTTCCTCCACCCGCTGTCTTGCCAGCGCCTCATTTGGAGGGGGTCCTCTCATGGGAAATAGGTTAGTGCCTACTCCACATACTTAATTTTTGTACCAGAAGTAAAAAGCCTTTTTTTAAACCTTTTAGTGGGAGGATCATTAAATATTTTAAATCATAAAAACAATATTTAAACTTTATTTTGACACTATTTCACGCTTGCAAAAAAATGTTGTAAGAATACGGAGAACTCACATACCGTTTACTCAGATTCCCCTACATCAGGGCTTTGTCAGGGAGGAAGGGCTGCTCTGAGTGAGAATTTGTTACAGAGAATAGAGGGAACAGAGCTGTGGAGGGCGCTGGGGAGGTGACGACATGTGAAAGGGGAGATAGAAGATGACAAGGGTCACCAACAAGTCAGTTTGAGGAGCCAGGCCCATTCAACCTCCAGAGTGGGGCCTGGGGTCCAAGGGAGGATGGCAGGGATGTGGGGTGGGGTGGCTGTTGCCTTTGAGATGCCCTCAGCCAAGGGTCTGGTGATGGGCTAAGGGAGGGGGCACTAGACCAGCAATCAGTCAGGAAGAGCTGGAATCTGAGAACGCCTCTGCACCTGTTTGTCTTCCACTGCATTTCCTGCCAGCTACCTTCTGAGAATCATGTTTTATTTCCATATGCCAAATTTCATATAGTAGTCTCTGAGCCAGCTCTTATCTAGAGCCATGTGGGGAAGGGGACTCTGGGAAACATGATTCTAGCTCAGCCAGGCTGACACAGTACAAACCACTGCAGCGCGTTTTAAACTTTGCTATGTTTGTTTTATTCTCTTTATAGATTGGTAAGTGTATGTATGGATGTATGTATGTGTCCATGATGCTTCACTTTATTGTACTTCACAGACACTGTGCTTTTTAAATTTATTTTATTTTTTAAAAGATTTTATTTATTTATTTTTGGAGAGAGGGGAATGGAGGGAGAAAAAGAGGGAGAGAAACATTGATCAATTGTCTCTCACACACACCCTAATCGGGGATGGAACCTGCAACCCAGGCATGTGCCCTGACTGGGAATCATACCAGCATCCTTTCGCTTTGTAGGATGATGCTCAACCAACTGAGCCACACTGGTCAGGGCAAGACATTGCAATTTTTACACGGTGAAGGTAAGACCCTCTTCCAGCAAAAAGATTCTAACTCGCTGAAGGCTCAAGTGATAGCATTTTTAAACAATAAAGTATTTTTAATTAAGGTACATACTTTTGTTTAGACATAATGGCACTGCACACTTAACAGAATACAGTATAGTATATAAACTATGTACTGGGAAACCAAAAGATTCATGTGACTCACTTTTACAATACTTGTTTTATTGCAGTGGTCTGGAAACGAACTTGCAATATTTCCAAATGAACACACATTACTATTTATTTTATCTGAAACATTTGAGAGTAGGTCACAGACATTCTTCTGCTTTATTCAGTACTTCGGTGTGTATTTCCTAAGAACAAAGATATTCTCTGATGTGATCACAGTACAGTTATCAGTGATGTAACATTATATATCATACTTTATGTAATTATAGTCCATAGTTTAGTTTTGTCAATTGTCCCAGTAATGTCCTTTACAGCATTTTTTTTCTTTAGTACAGGTTCCGGTCCAGTACGACTTCATAGTCCCCTTTCATCTGAAATAGCTTCTCAGCTTTCCTTTGTTTTTCAAGATACTGACATTTTTTAGGGGTCCAGGCCGGTTATTTTATACAGTGTTCCTCAATTGGAGCTTGCCTGGTGTTTCCTCACAATTAGATTCAGGTTATAGTTTCTCAGCCATTAGACTCTCAAAGTGATTGATGTGCTTCTCTGAGGATCACCCCCCAGAGGCACACATCTCTCTGTCCCTCTTTGGTAATGTACGTTTGGATTACTTTGTTGAGGCATTGTCCAGTGTCTACACTGGAGAGTTACAACTCTGCCCATTGCAGCTAACAAATGATTAGCAGGTAGATACTTTAAGACTATGTAAATATCCTACTTCTTATCACACTCTCCTGTAGATTTACCATCATTAATGATTCATGTCCACATCAATATTTACTGTGATGGATGCAAAGTGACAATTTTCCAATTCCACCAGTCCTTCCATATATATGTCAGTCAGCGTTGCTGTAAGGAAGAACCTCCCTTGGCTCCCTGTTGACATACTTACCTATTTATTATTAATGTGGTCTCATAGATTCCTATTGTATTCAGTGGGTTATAATCCTTTACTGTCCTCTTAGTTTCGATGTTCCAGTTGGCCTGTATTGGGACAGTAGGAGCCCCTTGAAGCTGTCTCATCTGACCTTTCAGTATTAAACTACCCAAAAAGATATACCCTGCAGGGGCTGGTTCCTCCTTGATTTATTCCATGCTGTCCACCTTTCTCCCCCAACACATGCACACCTTATAGGCAGTTAACTTCACTGTTTTCTGGGTCATCCTTCCTGTGTTTCCTTTTGCAAAAATAAGGAGATATATGCATTTTTACTTATTTCCCCTTTCTTACACAAATGGGAACAGGCTATTTACACTCTTTTTCACTTGACAATATATCCTGGAAACCACCCCATTTCACCTCATAGAGATCTTCCACATTCTCTTTTTTATAGCTGGTTTGCTAATCTGATAGATAAAAAATGGTATCTCACTGTAGTTTTTTTTTAAAATAACAGCTGTAGCGAGGTATAATTCATATACCATATAACTTACCCATTTCAAGTGTACAATTCAGTGGTTCTCAGTATTTTCTCAGAGCTGTGCAACCATCACTGCAATCAATTCTAGGACTTTTTATCGCCCCCCAAAGAAACCCTGTACCCATTAGTAGTCATTCCTCATTCTCCCCTCTCCGAAGCCCCTGGCAATCTCTAAACTACTTCCTGTCTCTAAGGAGTTGCCTTTTCTGGACATTTCATATAAATGAAATCATACGATGTGACATTTTGTGTCCAGCTTCTTTCACTTAGCATGTTTTAAGGTTCGTTCATGTCACAGCATGTAGTAGTACTTCCTTTTATGGTAGAATACTATGCCACTATGTAGATACACCACATTTTATTTATCCATTCATCAATTGATAGACATTTAGGTTGTTTCCATGTTTGGGTGTTATACATAATGCTGAGATGAACATGTTTTTGTGTAGATGTATGTTTTCATTTCTCTTAGGTAGATAGATACCTAGGAGCAGAATGGATGGGCCATATGTAACTCTACGTTTAATCATTTGAGGAACTGACAGACTGTCTTCCAAAATGGCTATAACATTTTACATTTCCTCAACTTAGTATGAGGCTTCCAATTTCTGTACATCCTCACTAATATTTGTTATTTTTTTCTTTTTAAAAAATCTATTGATTTTAGAGAGAGACAGAAACATTGATTTGTTGTTTTACTTATTTATACATTCATTGGTTGACTCTTGTATGTGCCCTGACCAGGGATCAAACCTGCAACCTTGGTGTATCAGGATGACACTCTAACCAACTGAGCTACCTAGCCAGGGCATTTTCTTTGTTTTTTATTATAACCATCCTAGTTGGTATTCTCAGTATAGTTTGTTGTTGTTGTCGTTGTTGTTTTAGAGAGAGAGAGGAAGGGAGGGGGAAAGAGAGAGAGAGAGAGAAACATTGATGTGAGAGAGAAACATCAATTGGCTGCCTTCTGTAAGAGCCCCAAACAGGGACCCAACCTGCAACCCAGGCATGTGCCCTGACTGGGAGTCAAACCGGCAACCTTTGAGTTTGCAGGATAACGCCTAACCAACTGAGCCACACCATCCAGGGCTCTCAGTATGGTTTTAATTTGCATTCTTTTTTGTTTAGGGGTGTTTTTTGTTTGTTTGTTTATTTTAATCTATTTTTGTTTTCTTTAAATTGTTTTTTCTTCCTTTGGTCTTTTGGATTCTTTAAAAAAAAATCTTTATTGTATTTTTTCCCATTACCATTTAGTCCCTTTATACCCCCTCCCTCTTTTGCATTCCTATTATAAGTGAATTTGCACATCTTTTCATATGTTCAAGAGCCATTTTAATATCCTTTTAGGGGAATTGTCTATTCATGTCTTTGGCTCATTTCTTTTTTTTTTAAGATTTTATTTACTTATTTATTTTTAGAGTGAGGGGAAGGCAGAAACATCAATGTGTGGTTGACTCTCGTGTGCCCCCAACTGGGGATCTGACCAGCAACCCAAACATGTGCTCTGACTGGGAATTGAACCAGCGATCTTTTGGTTCACAGGTCAGCACTCAATCCACTGAACCACGCCAGCCAGGGCTGGCTCATTTCTAAATAGGAATTTTGGATTTCTTTTAAATTTTGAAAGTTCTTTATATATTAGAGATATTAGTACTTTATGTATGATGCATGTTGCAGATATTTTCTCCTAGTTGTCATTTGTCTTTTGATATTTTTATGGTGGTTTTGGCATCACTACTGATAATACTTCCACATTGTGAATGGATAGACAAAACGAGGTATATCCATACAAGGAATACTATTCAACAATAAAAATGAATGAACTATGGATATATGCTATGACATACAGGAACCTCAAAAACATTATGCCCAGTGAAAGCCATACACAAGAGACCACATGCTGTATGATGTCATTTATGTAAAATGTCCAGAAAAGGCGAATCTGTAGAGACACAAAGCAGAGTAATGGTTGCCAGGGGCGGGAGGTCAGGTGGGAAATGGGCTAATAGTAAGTATGCATGAGGGGTCTTATTGGGGCAATGAGAATGTTCTAAACTGATTTATGGTGATCTTGTACAACTTGGTAAATTTACTAAAACATCATTGAAACAGATATGTTATATAATATCTAAAAATATACTTCAACAAAATGATTTAAAATTTAAAAATTTTAGATGGTCAAATTTATCAGCATTTTATTTTATTGCATCTGAATTTTGAGCCGAGTTACAAAAGTTGTTCCCTACACTCAGGCTACAAAATAATTCATTGTTTTTTTCTAATATTTGTATGTTTTTCTCCTCTCTTTACAATTTAGATGTCATCAATTTGGAGTTTACTCTTGTGAGTGGTGGGAAATGTGGATCTAGTTTTATCTCTTCCAAAATGGGTATCCTATTGCCCCCACATTATTTATTTAAAAGGTGCCACCTTTACCATATACTAAATTTTCATATGGACTTCAGTCTATCTCTGGACTTTCTATTCTATTCCATTGGTTTGTCTGTCTTTTAATGCACCAGTGAGGCAGGAGACAGCATAGGAGGAACTCTGAGACTGCACTGCTGTTACTGGCCAGCATCTAGCATCCTGGTTGCCAGGAAATGCCTTTTTGCACTTAGGTAGAACAAATAGTAAACTGAGGCAGGGAGGAGGAAGGAGAGTCGTCTCACCCGCTAACTCAGCAGTCCTGAGCCCGGTCTGATAATATTGCCAGGTGTTCTAACATCACCAGAATTGCTATGTTAGCAAGAAAGAAGGGAAGTCCTTGAAATTCTGTGTAGCGTTTCCGCTATCTGGGAAAGGCGGCCTTGAAACTGCTTTCATCCCAAGGCCTGGAATGTGGGAGAGGGTCCCCTGCGCCCAAAGAAGCCCATAAAACAACTTTGGTTAATTGCCTACCTCTGGTCACTATCTGTTTTACGAGGGAGTCCCTGATGCTTACAGAAAGCGCCCATAAATAACTTTGGAAAGTGCCCCAATTTTAATTAACTGCCTCCTGTCATGTATTTGTTTTACTACAAGACGAACAAATGGAGCCTGGAGCGAGATAAGGATTCGGGCTAACGGACCCCCACACATACCTCAGTTTGGGTAGTCACAGTCCCCCGGGAAAGCTGGCACCATATTTACCTGTCAATCAATATGTAACCTTTTTTCTCCTATCCCACCAACTATTTAAGTCCTCAGAACAAAGGACTCGCTCTCTCTCTCTTAGGTGCTTGGGGCATTCTTGATGCTCTTGTCTCTTGGGCCACCAGGCCTCTGGCCACCCGGCCTGAGGCCACCCGGGGGCTTGCCACCCTGGTCTTCAGCTGCTCTTACTTTTGCTGCCCTGCTTTGCCCTGAAACGTTGCCTTTTACCCCTCACTCTAGCTAGGCCCATTTTCCTCCATGGGAATGAGTCACTGATAAATTGATTATGCTAATAGATGCACTGATCTGTAATTCTTTACAAGTGTCAGCAAAAGAACCAGGTCTCTCCCATCAACATCAGTACTATTCTGTGTTTAATCAGATAGACTTTATTTTAATCCCTGGCAAGACTAGTTCACCTATGTAACTTTCCCTTTTCAGGGTTTTTATAGTTTTCAGTTTTCCACATATAAACTTTAGGATCAACTTGTCTAGCTCCATAAAAACATTTTTATTTTCATTGGGTTTACATAAATTTCTTAATTAATCTAGGGAGAACTAATATTCTTATGATGTTGTTGTGGGCTGAATTTTGCCCAACAAAAAGCTAGGTGGTAATCCTAACTGCTGGTATCACAGACTGACCTTACTTAGGAATAGGGTTGTTGCAGATGTAATTACGTAGTTAAGATGAGGTCATACTGGACTAGGGTGGGCCCTTAATCCAATATGACTGTTCTTATAAGAGGAATTTTGCCTCAAGACTTCAACAGAAATACTGCCTGATTTTCCAGTCTGCCCCTACAACCACATGAACCAATTCCTTAAAAGAAATCTGTGTGTGTGTGTATACACAAACATATTATATATTCTCTGGAGCATGCTGACTCATATACATGTTGTTTTCCTGTTCAAAAAGATGTCTTTTTTAAAAATATTTTTTAGATATTTATTTTTAGACAGAGGAGAGGGAGAGAGGGAGAGAAACCTCAATGTGTGGTTTCCTCTCACACACCCCCTACTGGTGACCTGGCCTGCAACCCAGGCATGTTTGCTGACCAAGATCAAACCAGTGAGCCCCTGGTTCATAGACCAGTGCTCAATCCACTGAGCCACACCAACCAGGGTTTTTTAAAATATTTATTTTATTGATTATGCTATTACAGTGTCCCAATTTTTCCCCTTTGTCAACCTCCACCGGGTACCCCCATTACCTCCAGCAATCTTCCCCTTAGTTCATGTCCATGGTTTATGCATGTAGGTTCTTTGGCTGTTCTATTCTCCATACTGTTCTTATCATCCCTCTGTCTATTTTGTACTTACCAGTTTGTTCTTCTTAATCCCTGCACCTTCCCGTCCCCCCTCCCCCCTGTTCTCTCCCTTCCCACTCCCAATTGATAACCCTTCAAATGGTCTCCATATCTATGATTCTGTTCCTGTTCTGCTTGTTTGCTTAGTTTGTTATTTGGATTCAATTATTGATAGTTGTGAACTTATTGCCATTTTAATGTTTGTCATTTTGATCTTCTTTTTAAAGTTTTTTATTTTATTTATTTTATTTCTAGACAGTGGGAAAGGGAGGGAGAGAGGCAGAGAAGCATTAATGTGTGGTTGCCTCTAGCGTGCCCCCCCACTGGGGATCTGGCTTGCAACCCAGGCATGTGCCCTGACTGGGAATCTAACCAGCAACCCTTTGGTTCACAGGCTGGCACTCAATCCACTGAGCTACACCAGCCAGGGCTGATCTTCTTTTTTTAAAATATAATTCCCTTTAGTATTTCATACGATAATGGCTTGGTGATGATGAACTCCTTTAGCTTTACCTTGTCTGGGAAGCAGTTTATCTCTACCCTTCCATTCTAAATGATAGCTTTGCTGGATAGAGTAATCTAGGTTGTAGATCCTTGCCTTTCATCACTTTGAATACTTCTTGCCAAATCCTTCTAGCCTGCAAAGTTTCTTTTGAGAAATCAGCTGACAGTCTTATGGGAACTCCTTTGTAGGTAACTTTCTTCTGTTGCTGCTTTTAAGATTCTCTCTTTATCTTGAACCTTTGGCATTGCATTTTAATAATGATGTGTCTTGGTATGATCCTTTTTGGATTCATCTTGTTTGGGACTCTGCGCTTCCTAAACTTGTATGTCTATTTCCTTCACCAGATTGGGGAAGTTTCATTATTTTTTCAAATAAAATTTCAATTTCTTGCTCTTCCTCTTCTCCTTCTGTCCCCCGCCCCCAATGATTTAGATGTTGGTATGTTTGAAGATGTCCCAGAGGCTCCTTATTCTATCCTCATTTTTTAAAATTCTTTTTTCTTCTTGCTATTCTGATTGAATGCTTTTTTCCTTCCTTGTGTTCCAAATTGTTGATTTGAATCTCGGCTTCATCCCCTCCGCTGTTGGTTCCCTATAGATTTTTCTTTATTTCACTTAATGCACCCTTCATTTCTTCCTGGGTCTCTTTCATGCTGTTGCAGTACCCATTGAGTTTTTTGAGCATCCTGATAACCAATGTTTTGAACTCTGCATCTGATAGTTTGTTTATCTCCATTTCATTTAGTTCTTTTTCTGGAGTTTTGTTCTGTTGTTTCATTTGGGCCATGTTTCTTTGTCTCCTCATTTTGGCAGCCTCCCTGGGTTTGTTTCTGTGTATTAGGTAGAGCTGCTTTGACTTCCTGTCTTAGGGTACCTGTTAAGTTGTATGAGGCAGAGCCTCGGGTGATTACCAGAGCAGAACAACCTGTGTCACTGTTCTATTGCTCTGTGTGTGGGCGGGCTTAGAGAGGGGACAATGCTTCTGCCTGGCCTCTGGCGTTTTGCCCAGGAGGAAGCTGTCTCCCTACTCACACTTCACTTTCTCCCCATATGCCACTAGTGCCCTTCCAGCTGTTGCCCTGGTGCTGAATCCCACAGGGGGTGGGTCTACTTGAGTCCTAAGTCCATGGTGGGCTCTTTAAGAGGATGCAGCTTCTTCCACTGCCCCAGCCCCCAATGGTTTTCACAGCCAGAAGTTATGGGGACTTATCTTCCTGGCACTGGGACCCTGGGCTGTGTGCTGGGATCCCTTGCTCCCTAGGTATCCCTCCCATTTTTTGATCCACCACACATAAATGTGGGACCACCCATTCCCCTCTCCGCATCTCCACCCCTCTTATTTGTCTGAATGAATATGGCCTCTTCCTTAGGTGTTGGACTTCACACAGCTCGATTTTCTGACAATTCTGGGTGAAATTTCTTTTGTACTGTAGTTGTATTTTTTGCTATAGTTGTGCGCAGAGGTGAGACATGTTTACCTACGCCTCCATCTTCAAAGAGATGCCTTTTCATTTGTCAAGCCTATTTTTGTGTGTTTGAAGAGTGTTTCAAAGTTGAAACGTGTTTTCTGTATACATGATTTCTTAAATGGCAGCCAGGCTAGATATAAAATTCTTGGCTTGCATTTTCTTTCCTTGGGTTTCTTGAAAATGCTGTTCCACTCTTACAGTACTCTGTGTATTACTCTTGAGGTCTGACATTAGGCAAATTTTCTTTTTTATATTAATAATTTGACTTTTTATCTGGAAGCCCTTAAGATCTTTTCTTTATCTCAAAAGTCTAAAATTTTATTACGATATGTCTCAGAGTTGATAGATTTGGGTCAATTTTCCCAAGTATGTGCTGGGTCCTTTCAATATGTAGATTTTTCTTGTTTCTGGAAAGTTTTTTTTGGATGACAGTTTTGAAAAATTAGCTGTCTTCCATTGTTGTTTTTCTTCAGGACTTATTATATCTGTGTTGTAGTTTTCGTATATATTTTCCTTTCAACCACTTTTTTCCCTGACCTTTTTTACTTATTGACTTGTTCATTTTATTGTTCTTTTCTCCATCTTTATGCAATATCCTTTATTAAAGTTTCATTTGAATCTATTTTCCTTGGGTGCCTTGTAATTTATTCATTTGAGATGGTTGTCTTTTACTTTGACTTCAATTTCTTTCCTGAGTTCAATCAACTCTCTTGCATATATTTCTACCTGTCTGTCCATAACCATTCTTAGTTTTTACATTTCTGATTTTAGCATTGTTTATATTGTAAAACATGTTTAAGAATATTTAATTCAGTTTGTATTTATCATGGTTGGCTGTTGGGGGGAGATATTTTATTGGCCGATTTTTTCTGTTTTCGTCTTAAAAGTAGTTTTGCATTGAGTTAGTTTGGTTTTTTCTCCTACTCCCAGGCATTTTGTGGACAGAGCTCCTAGCTCCATAGCACCTTCTCCTTCCTCTCAAGGAATAGGGTTGTTACCGCACAAGGTGGGGGTGGGGTGGAGGGACAGGCAGGGGCTCCACTGGGGCACTACTTCTGTGCTGTGGTAATAGACCAGTTTCTAATTTTTAATTTTTAATTTCACATCCATTGTGAATCAATATTTTTTGTAAAATACAATAAAAATGAATTTTTAATGATAAAAATACAAGGCCAATTGTTTTATTATATTTAACAGATAAAATTGCATTTTAAATCAATATCATCAGAAGAAACAAGAAAAATCTGTAAACACGATGCATTCATTGAAAGTGAATATAAAAGCAATTAATAATCACTATTATATCCATAACTTTATTATTCCATAATCATAACTAAATTAAAAGTTATGGGTCAAAGCAGTTCCCCTCCATTAAATGCCTATGTATGCACACTTTGAATAAAAACCATGCATATTAATATTTAAAAGTTTTAAATATGACAGATAAGCTTGGTTGCTTGTTAACCTATCTAATTGAGGTTGGTTGTTGACAGTGCTACACGTAGTGGATGATATATAGCTAAACTATTTCTATTTTTGGTCTTAACATTTATAGTAGAGAAACTAGTCTCACAGAGTTATGTTGTCGGAAAGGAAGAAGATATTTTAAAGTAATTCAGACAGCTCAGGATATTCATTTTTAATTTTCATCCAAAATAAAAGCAAGTGATGATTTATTCCCAAAACGTCTTCAAATCTTCATCCAGTTCTAACAATTTATGATGTAAAAGTTAGAGTTAAATATAAATTCTGAATTTTATATACTTGTGGGTAACGGTTGGCAAACCAACCTTAAACTGTCTCCCATTATGGCATGGTTTTGTTGTGCATGACTGGGGACACATCCTGTCCTGTCTGTGACTCACCATGCAAGCTTTGCAATACCCAAACTGGCCTGTACCTTGTTCAGTGAGATAAGTCTATTGATCACGTATTTGGTTATCACGTAATGTCAAATTGTTGTAAGAACTGCTCAACACTGATATCAGTTTTTGTACTTATCACATGGCAAACTGATAATAGCCCAGACCTGTATCTGTGTGTCACTTTGATTAGCCCACTTGGCACACTGGCAAGTTACTGGAAGACTCCTTGGATCAAGGAGAGCTGAAGGTACAGAGAACACTGATGGAGTAGTAGATTAAAAAAACTCATAAAAGCCAACCATTATCTTATTACCTGGTTTTTAATATTTTATTTATTTATTTTTAGAGAGAGGGGAAGGGAGGGAAAAAGAGAGGAAGAGAAACATCAATGTGTGGTTGCCTCTAATATGCCTGCAACCCAGGCATGTGCCCTAGACTAGGAATCAAACCAGCAACCCTTTGATTCACAGGCAGCACTCAACCACTGAGCCATACCAGCCAGGGCTACCTTATTATCTTTTGAAGTGACAAGAACATCTACCCCCTAATTCCTTCCTCATTTTGTCATGTATTATGTTTATATATTTTAAATGATACCACTTTTTCTTTCCTCGCTTGCCCCACCCATCTTCCTCCCCTACACATAAAGGTGGTTTACTTGGAAACTTTGTGCATAAATATCACGTGGTGCCAGAAAGTAAACAAGTGCTTAAAAAATAATGACGTGTCAAAAGGACACAGGAGCCAATGGAAGGGACTCCCATTGACCAGACCTGGGATAATTGAGCAACAAAATAAATGATAGTAATGGACTATAATGCAGAGGCAAAAACAAATATCCCTGAGTTCATGTGATTATAAATGGAATATATAAATGAATATGAGAGAAGGGAAAGCTCTTCTTTATATAATTCCAGTTAATAAATATAGAAGGAATAATGGGTTGAGAAAATCATTACTTGGCAAACACCACAATAAGAATTATTTCAGGGAAGAATCATCAATGGATGCTAAAATGAATGGGGGAAAGTTGGATGAAAAATGGGATATAAACATAGTCTTAAAGTGTCAAAGTATAAAAGAAAAAAAATAACTGTATAGGGGACAAACCTGGCATGTACCACCTTAACTGGTTTCCATCACCAAAATGAGACATATTGATATCATGTGCCTCCTGATAAGGATGCACTGAGATGGACACACCACTTCCGTGGTGTTCCTTCCAACAACTTGTAACCTGAATTCCATTATGAGCAAATATCAAACCCAAACTGAGGGATATTCCATAAAATAATGGGCCATTCCTCTTAAAAAATGAACTGTCCCACCATACTGTTGTGCCTATGAGTTTTCATTTGTCTTGTTTGTTCATTTGTTGCTTTCAGTTTATTAAAAAAAATTTTAAGGGAACTGTCCCAAAATAAAGGAGACTAAGGAGATATGACAACTAGATGTGTGTGTGTGTGTGTGTGTGTGTGTGTGTGTGTGTGTTCCTGAATTGGATCTTGGTCCAGTAAAAGGTCATGAGTAGGCCCATTAAAATAATTTAATCGGGCCCTGGCTAGTGTGGCTCAATGGATTAAGTGCCAGCCTGTGAACCAAAGGGTCACTGGTTCAATTCCCAGTCAGGGCACATGCCTGGGTTGCAGGTCAGGTCCCCAGCAGGGGGGTGCGCATGAGGCAACCACACATTGATTTTTCTCTCCTCTTTCTCCCTCCCTTCCCCTCTCTCTAAAAATAAATGAATCTTTAAATAAAATTATAATGCTTCTTACTTAATGGCATTCTCCAACAATTCTATTTTTCCCAAGAAACCATTGCATAGTCATTCTGTCACAAGGTTAGAAAGCAATTTTGCCTAAGTCTAAGGGTAGAAGGCTTGATGTCACTGCATGACTTACAGAGTGGTCACTGACCCCAGTTCCTATATACTTTGGTAATTGTTGGTTTGATCATCCATTAAAAAGTGTATGGACCACAGCAGGCCAAGGGAGAGGTGAGGGTGGGCAGAGAGACAAGTCTGGGCAGTGTTTGGGGATTGGCACCAGTTTGCGCACCCATTCAAGCAGTACTTGTCCCAGCAGTTCTTACTGATTGTGCTAGCTGCATCTTCTGTTCTCCTGCATCCTGAGCTCATCTGCAAACATCCTGGTGTTGGTTCTCACCATACCTAGGCTTTGGGATTGCTTCTCATTGTCCTCCTCCTCTTCATCTTCATCCTTGTTCCCAACTTCCACCCCAGATCAGCCATAGTGCTCAGGCTGGGGGTTGGCAGCCCAAAAAGAGGTGCTTGAGCCTGGAGAGCTTGTACTGCAAGTCTCTGGACAACAGCAACAGTGGCTTTCAGCCAGAGGACGACTCAGCATACTGGGATGAGCTGTCCCTGCCTGACTTCGAGCTGCCCTGAGGATGAGCACCTGTGTGCCAACCTGATGCACCTGCTGCAGGAGAGCCTAGCCCAGGCACAACTGGGCACATGGGGCCCTGTGCACCTGCTGATACCAGGCCAGCTGGTGAACCAGGTGGGCAAAGAACTACTGTGCCTGGCCTATAGCGAGCCATGTAGCCTGCAGGGGGCGCTGGTGGATGTCTGAGTGGAACAGGGCAAGAACTGCCACAATGTTGACCAGCTGGCCCTAGACCCTGCCTGGTGCCTGCCTTCCACCTGACTGGCATGCTGTGCCTGGACTCATGCCTCTGGTCCAAGATCCAGGGGCTGTTTAGCTCCACCAACTCTCCCTTTAGCCAGTCCCTGTCGCTGAGCACCAGCTGCTCACTGAGTGTTGAACTTGGGCCTGGAGGATGGACACTGCCTCCAACAGCAGACAACTGAACTTTTGGGGTGGATGTTGGCAGGCAGGAACTGAGGGACAGACGCCTGTCATTGTAAAACTGACAGCCACCTGAGGGGAGGAAGATCAAGGGCGGGGAGTGTTTCCTGGGAAGCTCACTGAAGTATGTGAGGTGGCTTCTCATTGGGGTCACAAGCTTGCCTGTCCCTCAGTACTGTGGCATGAAACAAAGGTTTAGGGGCCAACCAGGCTTCCGGCTGGATTGTACATAGCATGTGCCTTATTTTTATTGTTACTGACAGTTAAGACAACTGTGGCATGGCAACAGCCAGGAGAGCAGCTAGCTGGGCTGCACCGGCGTCAGCAAGCAGTGTGTGCGCTCACGGTAGCTGGCCCTGGTGGGAAAGGGGAGGTCGTTGAGGTGTTTTTTGTATCTCATGGTCTAAAGGGGCCAAATGTGTTTATTCTTTGTTTTTGCATTTGTTTTTTGATCAGGGCTTCACTACTGACCTGTTCTGGGCAGTGATCTTCCAAATGCATGAATTTTAAGAGTAGGAAGAAGTGGGTGTTGGGATCACTTGGGGGATCTTTGAAACTTGCAGAAAAAAATACACCTAAAACTGCC
This sequence comes from Carollia perspicillata, assembly GCA_004027735.1. Classification (NCBI taxonomy): domain Eukaryota; kingdom Metazoa; phylum Chordata; class Mammalia; order Chiroptera; family Phyllostomidae; genus Carollia; species Carollia perspicillata. Next base: position 103,613 of record PVKM010000440.1, read on the forward strand.
ACGCTTGGCCCATCCCCCACTGTGTACTGAAGAGTTTATCTGTGAGGGGGTGGAGCTAATTGGAGTGGGGGCTGGAACCCTCTCTCAGAGAAGTGCCATCTGGGCCCTTCATCTGTAGAACTGTTTATAAAGTTCATGAATATACTTGCTGTTTAAGTATTAAGACCTACACAGTATTTTTTTTTTCTTTTCTGATACAAAAGTATGTCTGTGGCCCTCCCTGGCTTGTGTGGCTCAGTGGATCGAGTGCCAGCCTGCAAACCAAGGGGTCACTGGTTCGATTCCCAGTCAGGACACATGCCTGGGTTGCAGGCCAGGTCCCCAGTTGGGGGTACATGAGAAGCAACCACACATTGATGTTTCCCTCCCCTCTTTCTCTCTCCCTTCCCCTCTGTCTAAAAATAAAATCTTAAAAAAAAAAGTATGTTTGTTTTTTTTTTAGTAAGTTTATGGCTTCCACATTATTTGGTACCAATGAAAATGGATTGAGAAGATCATTCCTTCCAAAAAGATAGAGCAAAAGAAAATAAAATTGATTCTATATTATTGCTAACAGAATTAGGCCATAAGCAGTGTCTACCACATGTAAAATCTCATGTTTAATAAAGCCAGAATATTCTACCAATTAGATATTAAGTGACTGGGTTTTCTCTCTCTGTGCCTGTGAAACAGTCAGTCGGCCATGAGTCAGGCTTCCCTGCCTCTCACACACTGTGATTTATGTTCCTGAACAAATTAGACTTAATTTAAGAGCAAATCATCAGCAACAGGTATAATAATCTTGGCAGAACATTTATTTTAATTAATTGCTTTCTGTCTAACATAGATAGAAGGGTGCTGATGCCATTTACCCTATAAGGATTGGTGCTGTCATGTAATTAATATTTTTTCTTCCCCTAGAACTTAAAGTCTCGTCAGTTTTAAATTATAAAGGTATTGGTTTACTTCATATTTAATCACAACAATCTAACTTCTGTGTGCTGTTTATAAAAGAAACTTGTGAAAGAAAAATGAACTTTAATCACTGCAACATTATAGCCCTTTGCGGGGGGTCAGTGTTTCAGGACGAGGCAGGTGAAAAATCCTCACCCCATACACTTAGCAATGGGTAGCGGTGGAGGAGACTTGAGTGACTTTAGAAGTGCTGTTTTTCTTCCCTGTGGAGTTGATCATCACTTTCACTATAATTTATAGTTTAATGAGAGGCAAAAAGAAAACAAAACTTTCCTCCAATCTATGGATGCTGAACACTGCAGCTGTCAAAGGTACCCTGGCGGTAAACAGTAGAAAGCATAACTAAATAAACCCCTATCTTCTCAAATCTGCCAACTCTTGATGTTCTTTATAAATGATTTAATGATCTTTCCAAAGAAAAGCCAGGAACAGTTAATACTAAACCCAAATAGGGTTCCCAGGGGCAAGGCAGCATAACTCTCACACTACAATGTTAACTACATCATCATGAAATTTTAAATTCTAATATGTCTTTTTAAGAAAATTATTACTTTTAAGCCTTCACATTAGATAGTCCTTCATATTCTAATCAATTAGTTGCTTTAAAATGCTATAGGGAAATCTAAGCCTTTCCTACCTAATGTCTAATGGGAATTTATGATATATTCTGTATAAATTCTGTAAGAGGAGCAGTAATTAAAATGTCTACCTTCTACAATCTCAGCAGGCAGTGAGAATAAACAAATGTTTTTTTAAAAAGCAGGAATCTATAGAACAAAATAGCCAATTCTGATTAAATCAAATCCTGATGCATTATGATTTTACAATATAAAGTAGATTTAGTATTGAAATGACACAAATTTGGAATCATCATTAACTTTATTTGTCACTCTTTATAGACATTGGTCCACTTCCACATAAAAAGTAGGGAGCGTGTACTTACACTTACTATTCTAGAATAACTCTAGACTACAAACCATAGTATCTTACACAGAAGGAAGTTACTGGAGTAAAAAGGTTTTTATGTTCATGCCCCAAGACATCCCCCAAATATTTGTTTTTGTATAAGTATGAACATTTATAACTTCACAAAGCTAGTTTCTTCTTAGATCAATGTAATATGTTTAATATCTACACTATACCATCTGGATCACCAAACTTTCAAGACGTTACAAAAAGTCAGGTGCAGGTCCAAATCTAAGTGACTGTATATGCACATGCATAGTTTAGGGCTGCTCTGAAGTTAAAAACCTTTTCTCGTTTCAGAGATATTTACATCAAATTAAGACATTTACAATGGTTCACACTATTAATGACCCAAATATCATTTTCACCTATCCTGTATATGGAAGCATTCAAAATCAAATAATTCAGTGCATTTTCTCAACATAAATAACACAAGCTATTCTAAATTTTTTACATTTATTTCAGTGCATTATTTTTGAATACTAAATGGAATGAAATTATAATTAATGATTATGACATAATAGTTGAGCATATTATGTAATCTATCACACAAATCAATTCACACCAATACTGTAATTCATTCTAAAACAACTTCACAGGTACACACAAAATAAAGAACAAAATCTGCTTTCTTAAAAGTTTAAAGTATACTGTCCACACCAGAAGATTTATTTTCACAAAACAGCCAATTTCCAAACTCCTTTTGTAAGTTTGGCTTAAGGAAAGTTCAATCCATTCGAATCTTCTGGTTTGTCATTCTATAAATGATGCTATCATATCCAGGATCCATGTTCCAAATATTGTAGGAGGTGATAATCACAGCCAAGGCCAAGCCAATCATTATCCAAAGTACCATGTTGAAAACCACTGAATACTCAAAATTGTACTTATATGCCAGATTATAGGGACTTGATGGGTTATTCTACAATGAAGAAAAGAAAGTTATGAGGGAAGAATTTTAAGACAGGAAATTATCTCAGTGTAATAACTTTGATTCAGGGATCTAACATTTATTCCTAAGTGGCATAAGAGCTTATACTAGAGGAAGTAACATAATCAGGTCTGTCTTCAAAAGAAACCTCTGGTGACCATGTGTAGGAGGCATTTGGGAAGAGCAGGCTGAGAAGCAGTAAACCAAGATCGTGAGGTGGGACAAATGAGGGTGAGGGTTATGGCAGCAAGTATGAAAAAGTGACTGTAACCCCACAGCCCCAGCACAGGGCCACAGGGCATACAGTGATTTAAACTGGAGGAGAAGATGGCTACACAGACACGTGTGTTTACATGCAGGGAGCTTAGAGTTGAACAAACATTAAAGGATTTCACCCTGGAAGACTTTTTTTTGTTTTGTTTTGGTAAACGAGATCTTTTTCACACTTACTTTCAAATGTACATTCAGTAAGTTTTAGTGTATTTACAGAGTTGCAGTCATTACCACAACCTAATTTTAGATTTCATCACCCCACAAAGGAAGCTCAAGCGGAAGGCCTCTTTTTCTCTGTGAAGTAGGCAAGACTGTCAGTACGGAGTTGAGAGGCAGACGTAGGTAGAGGAGAGTGATGGAAGTGGACAACAGGTAGTGACTGGAGGTACAGGCAGAATGGAATCCAATTTGATACTAACCTTCCACTTCAGAGTGTTCATTTCAGTCTATTACGTTTAACAAAAAATAAATCTTAAAATTTTAGATTATATGTGTAAAGTGTTCATTTATGACATTGAAGATAACGAAAATCCAATGACATCACCTGAGTCTCACCCCTCACCATACATACAATAATTTCAGAAACTTTCTGATAAACTCGTTCATTAAAACAGCTGATTCATAAATTCAATCTGACATCTCAGGGAAGACAAACTAACTCCAGTCCTGCAAAACTGTCTTAAACACCCAAAACAAGGGCACCTTCTTCAAACTGCTGCATTCTTCTTTGGAGTCACTTCACCTAGACTACCAGACCTAAAGTGGTCAATGTTCAAAGAATCTAGTATTTAAGTCTCCTGTTAAAATTCAAATCTGCCCTGGCAGGTGCAGCTCAGTGGATTGAGCCCCGGACTGTGAACCAGTGGTGGTCACCAGTTCGGTTCCTGGTCAGGGTACGTGCCTGCGTTGTGGGCCAGGTGCCCAGTTGGGGACATATGGTGCAGGAGGCAACAGATCGACGTTTCCCTCCCTCTCTTTTCTCCTTCCCTTCCCTTCTCTCTAAAGATAAATAAATAAATAAATAAATAATCTTAAAAATAAAAAAAATTCAAATATGCTTTTTAAAAAAGCATCTTGTTCTTTTTTCCTCATTTGACTCCACTTTTATTTATTTAATTAGTTTAAATGTTTACTTTATGGCGTATACCCATAGTCTATTACTTGAAATTCTTGGGGGTCTAATTCTACCATTTGACACTTTAGTTACCATGCACTCATGTCAATGGGCTACACCTGTGTTTTACAATGTTCTGAGCTCACATTTGAAGAGAAAAACTGGGGGTTCCCCCCCTCCTGATCATGACTTGTGGGGGAGGTGTGTTCTGGCAGAGAGGTTTTTACATTTACTTCTGCTGGGCACCACAGGTCTTACTAGCCTAGGACCAAGGTATGAGAGCCCACGTATAAATTTCTTGGCCTGGGGCTTCCTAGGACTTGCAGGTAATATAAAACTGAGCCCCAAACCCACACAAAAGTAGTCCCTGTGGTTAAGAATTCCCTAGGAGACATTCCC